>JAZHYW010012905.1:0-44980 GCA_037355805.1 Ixodes ricinus | reverse complement strand
TTATTAGATGTCAACAAGCAAAGATATTTCTGGCAGTCTTTAGTCTATTAAAAGCTTAGGAAAAATGACAACGCCAATTTGATCCCTACTTTAAAGCCTACACTCTAGAGAACTCACACTGTGCGAGCGATTGTTGCGCTTAGCAAGACTCTGATGTTCCGCTCCCTGGACCGGGCTGCCTGCTCAGCATTGAAAGTGGAGGACTCCGGCAGGTTCTGGCTTGGCACTGCCGTCAGCTTCAATCGCCTCGTTTTGCACTCGGCAGCTGTGAGAACGCGTAATGTATGAAACAGAAGTAATTTTCATGCACAAAAAACGGCAAAGGTTACCGCCTCAGCGATAATCGAGCTGAGTCGGCAAATGAGAACTCACGAGGTTGACTAGAGCAACTCGCGCACGGAGGCGAAGGTGCTGGACTTAGCGAGTTATTCTGATAGACGTACGCACGTTGTTTATTTGTTGTTGACGCAGATACTGCACACAAAGAGAAATGATAAAGAATTTGTGACGATAGGACTGATGTGACCACGCCCTAGTGTCCCGACGTTTTCGATCAACGAGCTGCACTTTGCAACTCCCCAGCCACGACCAACTGCACTGACCAAGCTCGAAAGTCACAGACCCGGCTTTAAAATCGCTCAATGCCCTTTTTATTCGTCAACAATCTACAAAGTTCCGTTAACGGACGTGCGCATTCATGCCTCTCTCCGAAGCGGTTTCTGTCATGCGACAAAGGGAGAATAACAAAAAGTAAGCTTACCGGGGAAGAAAAAGTCATCTTTGGTGAAATGATTGGAGCACACAGCCATTTTTGGGTGATGTTTTTGCCAATCTTCAGTTTCCAAATCCACTCCCGTCACCAGTTTGCGTCCCGAGCTTCTGAAGGGAATATGTGAAACGAGGTGGTTCGTCCTTTCGATCTCGCGGATGAACAGAAAGGCACGGAGCAGAACTGTTTTGACGTCCGTGGCGGTCCCTTCTTTCGTTGTGGCATCGCTGAACTGCGGCACAGGGGATCTTATCGTTTATCTTCCCAAACAAGCTCGTGAAACACCTACGTGCGCGGGTAACAAGCATCTACGCATATGGCAATGGCGAACGGACCTTCTTTCAACGTTTCTTGGCGCGGCCGCTTGGTGGCGTCGATTTCGCTTGAGTCGTGAATATTCAGCTGAAGGTTAAGAAAAGTTTTCGAGAGAAAGGAATGCTGATGCGGAGGAAGCATACAAAACGCTCGAGAGAAGAAGAGGTTTCCTTCTCTCCTCTCCAGTATTCTGCTTGCTTCCTCCTCCCCAGCCCTCCTTTCCCTCGAATTTAACCTGTAACCAACTATAACATTCGGTCAATTAATTCACTGATGATCGAATATCGTCCATGAATTATCGAAAATCTAAATTTTTTCCAGATATCAGAAACGCATGTTTCTGACATCAGAATAAGTTGGATAGGATAGGCTAGCGAGGTCGCTGCTCCATCGCAACTAGCAACGCGCGACAAGTAAGTTACATATACCAATAGATAGGATTGATGTCAGAAAATAATATTATCAGAAACCAGGTATCCGAATAGGTTATCGGAAACATATCGATATCAGAAACATGCGTTCTCATCGGAAACACCTGTTTTCATCTTGGTTCAAAACAACACGACACGACAAGAACAAAGTGCAGACAAAACAGACGAAGGCGCTGATTATCAGCCTGAGGTTTATTTCCACCGGTGCCAATTTATTTACCCTGAGCAACAGCCAATTAAACATAGCGCAAAAAAGAAAAAAACACAAAAATACTTGCCGTCTCAGCATCTGATTAGTTAGATTATACAATCCTGTGTCATAGTCGGTCCCTAATATGCACCAGTACGAAATTTTTTTTTCTCGGAAAGACCACGTAAGGCCGTGCTGAAACATTTTTCTTTTAGTTAGTTTATTTTGTAAGCTTTTATTATCTCTTGAATTTGTCACCGTTCCTTTTGACTATTTTTTTTTAGTAGTCAGGGGTGCATCCACAGTCACAGCAGTGAATTCCCATATTACCGGAGATTTGCTTTGTTTCATGGTAAAGATGTTAATTATATCCGATAAAACATGTGTTACCTTATGGTGCACGTTAGGGACTGACTATGACACAGCACTACACAATCTAACTAATAAGATGCTGAGACTGTGTGTAATTTTGCCTTTCCTTTCGTACTCTGGGTTTTCGGCTGTCGCCCATGTGTATATATACTAGGAGCGATGGATATCAACCATCAGTTGATAGTCAGCGCCGTCGTCTATCTTGTTTTTACTTTGTCCTTGTCTTGTCGCTCTGTTTTAAACCAAGATGCTTATCAATCAACTAGCCCAAACATACAGTTTAACACGTTTTCACATTGATTGATCATTGGGCTGATCGTGTACACCTTTACTACAACTCACCGGTCATTTTTTGTGGATCTCTAAAAAAGGTGTTACATGTTCGTTGTTTTTTTCTTTTAATAAACATTGTTCCGTAAGGGGAACAGTTCTAGGCAATTGAGCTTATGGGTTGACACTGCCAAACGTGATGGTGATGCCCGCGGCGCAGAATTTTTATTGAGATGGGAGTACTGAAAAAAAAACATTTTGAAAAAACAATGAAAGTAATATTATATTGGAGAACATTGCGGATATGAAAGTTTAAGCACTTCAGCTTGGTACAAAGCCGAAGACGCTTACATTAGAAAGACAGTTTGTCAGTGCAATGAGGTGTCACCGTTATCTTTGGGTTCCTCACTCAGAGGGGGTTTGAAATTCTTACGCGCTTTTTGGTTACCATGCTCCATATTTTGCTGGCTTGTTTGGCGGCTCTTAACATCCTTGCCAACGCCAGCGCCGCGCGTGGTTGCGTACCAAACTCTCCCATAGCGTTACGGAGATTTTTTATAGCAAGTAGTGTATTTAAGGACTGTGGTATAGTATACGTTTTGAAGCTCCTGAGCTTATATATGTGCCACGGCTTGACAAATGTTAGTGCAGTGGGAAGAGATATTGAATCTATCGCATTCGCTGCAGCCTGTTTCTAAGCCAAAAAAATTATATGGCAATAATAGCTAGTTACGTTTTTGTCATAATATTCTACGCACTGTAAAATACGCCAGGAAAAAGGCTGCGACCCTGGTCGACCGTGCTTCGAAATATTACGCCGACGCTCCAAAAGATTCAAGCTTTAAAGTTTCTTATTTGCACCCCTCCCCTTCATTCAAACTTTACGGCTCTTTGTTTTGAGAAATAGAGCTTACGATTGTAGCCTTTGGTGCTGTTCATGTGGATGTCCAAGATTACATAGTCGCAGACGTTTGGCGGAGGTAGAGTTTGGCCAGCAATTTCGGCGTATTCTTTGTCACTGCCGGACATGAGATTGGGTGACATCATCTGGCATAGCAGTGGGAGTGGTGCTGCAATGCATGGGTGGTCTCGCTGAAAAACTGTGCCATGAACTTGTGCGCTTTCGCAGTGAAATGCGGACACACTTCTAATTTCAAATACAAGTTAAGCATTACACAATAGAAATTCGATTTACTAACAAAGTGAATGCATTCTCATAGCGCATTTTAATAGAAGTACAGTTTGCACGACTTTTTTGTTTTTGTTTATCGAGAGGTTACTTGGTTTTGATTACCACATTTTTTGCAGTTTGACAAATAAAGTTTACTCCGCCGAAAAACTAAGTGTTTTGTTATTTCTATAAGTAGGTTATGTGTTGCTGGATCTTGCACTACTGCTCAAATCGCTATTATAATTTAAAAAAAAGCAGATCAACTCATGTCAATATTTTATCATGCTCAGTATTTTCATAAAAATATTAACTATTGAATAAACCAAAGAGCCCGTTCTTGTGACTCGAAAGGCATACATTATGAAAAGATTACGCGTGTCGGCTTTTTGTAGACGATTACAAAAAAAAATCATATTTTTTATAGTTTACGTATTCTATTTTTCTATTTTTGCTGGATACGCTAACACAAGATGTACTTAATTCGTTCCAGAATAAAAAAAATATATTGATTTTGTGCTTTTAGCACTAATACCAAGTTGGTCGTTTTGGCGGCTAATAGAAAAGGCAAATTGTGTAAATTATTCAACTAAGTGCAACTTCATAAATAAACTTAGCCATATTCATTTCTGTTGGTATGACGTATTTGTATATTCGACGTTCACCCCAACATGACGCGGCTTTGCCATAAAGTTTTATTGAAAATAATTAAGTCTCCAATGCACCCTGTGAAGGTGGTTGGACGGCTAAGCTGCGGTATCACCTGCAACCATTGCCTACTGCACTAGAGACCCTTTTAATGGCAAGCACCACCTGGTGGTGCTCCTTCTTGGACGTACCCGACAACTTCCGGTTAATAAAAAGGATGAACAAAGGCCGCCTTAACACCGCTGTTTGAAATGTAGATGCAACGTCTATCCACCAACTCTCCAGGAGAACGCTAAAAGAACGAAGGAGTGCGGGAGCTCTTAAAATGTTTCGAGTGTACTTGTAAATCAACTTGCCTCCTCACATGATGTACTATTGTACAGCCGACGTCTCTCGTTAAATTTCCAACTTTGTTGTCTGTGTAGCATGTTGCTTTCTAGCACTGGTGAAATAAGCGAGCTCAACATGCTTCCAAAGAAGGGGAGACCGGACGTCGCTTGGGGCGCAAGCGACAGTTAATGTTTGTAAACAGCAAAAGGCTCCATACCAAATGATTGACAGAAGAAAAAAGTTAATGCAGTGTCCCAAAACCTTTTTTATACATGAAAAACTTCGTACGCTGCCGTTGCCGCCGCCGCTTATGCAAGAGCAATCTTTACTGAGAAAGGCATGCGGAGAGCGCTACATGTTTATCATTTATCACGTAGTTTTGACACTTGCTTTGTGGTTTTCAAAGTCTGAAAAATGCAGCTTCAACGAAATCTTGGAAGGAAACCCGGCGCTTCGAATCAAACTCGGTTTCTCCTTCAAGGGTGACTGAAAGCACGCAGAGCAGCGGCAACTCCTAACCTCTTTGTCTTCAAAAAAAAAAGGTAAAAATTAAAAACAAAAATTACTTATGAAGACTGTCACCTCTTCAGCTTACTCGTCAGATCACGGAGGCCATGTGCCTAAACAACGCGTACACAACGGCGACGTGCGTACAACCAGGCAGATTTCTGCTGAATATGTTTACTTTGTGGTTTTATTATTGAAACAAGTGTCAAAACAACATGATAAGATTTGAAACGCGCGCGAACAGTAATAGGAGCGCGCGATGGTTTTTTGTCGACTAATGTACTGGCGACGCATGTAGTAGACTGAGTATTGTAAAGTTGATTTCTATAAAATTATTTTCGTCATTATCATGTATATCCAAAAAGGAAACCGGTCAGATAAGCTTTCACAGTTTTTTGTTAAGGATACCTGAAGTTATTGCCAGAGTAATATAATGTTAACTTTTGTCATTTAGAGTGTTATAAGTAAATAAAGGAATAAAAGTGCAAGCCACACGTCACTAAGCTTTAAATAAATGTTACTCTATTAATAATAGCTCGAAGTTATCACAAGAGTAATCACAAACTATAATTCTACTTATATTATTTGATTTGTATAAATAATAAGTCAAAGTATTAAAAAAAGTAAACAAAACGTCCATTCAGCTAAAAATATTATCGAGTGCGCCACTTATAACTCGAGATTAGCAAATGACTAATCAGCATGTCAAAGAAGCCTAGTCATTTGTGCCACTAATGACTCCAAGAGATGGAAATAGTCTTCAAAATTTCAGCTGTCGCAAACAAAATTCAATTGTTTAAACAATTGCACAAGGTTGACAAAAAGTATTATCAAAACGCGATCATTGAATACAAATAAGTGCATGTATATATTGTAAATTAAACAAAGTGACCTCGGGATCAAATCGGGCAGAGGTGGGGTATGATTACACGGCGCTTGGATTTAATGGGAGAGCACCGTGCTTAGATTGACGAGCACTTAGATTAATACGAGCGGGAAAAAACACAAACCGCGTGTTTCAAAAAAGTGAAAGTAGTCCAAGAGATACTATTAAGGCACGGAGGAACAACTTTACACTCAACATTCTACACGTCAATAATCTGTCCAGCCAATGAGGGATGCAATCACTGCGTAAGCACTGGGATACAAGAAAACGATAGTCTCTCTAGCCGAGAGACTTATGGGACATTTCGTGGCCACGCATATTTCCGTTCCGCTTCGCTCTATATATAGGAAATACGGATCATTTATAACCACGGGCCCTTCATAACCTCGTTTCATCGAGGCCCCTACAATTTCTGCTTTCTGTTTTAGTGTCCCTTTATTGAATGAAATTATTTTTAACAGAGGTTACCAAAAGAGTCATTTTTTCCGTCCGTCCGACTGTCCGACCGTCTGTCTGCATTTCTCGATCAATTTTGTGGAGGACCAGAAACAGCGCGGCACATGAAGAGACGGCGCCCCAAGCAACACGAGAAGAAGGGAACAAAGACAGGGAGCGAGGAAGTATGCATTTCACATTTGCAAAAGCCATTAAGGATCACAAGAACGAAGTTATAGCCAAAATATTGTCACAAATGACAGATGATGAGGCGATGGATGAGCATAAAATGAACATTTAATTTGGTAAACTTCTGCCAAAAAAAACAAAAAAAACATTGAGGTAGCATTGCTTGGGTCGAAGGTTGACGGAGTATCACGATGGAGCGCAATAACGAGACACACTTGTATGGCGGGGCGCACCTTCTTTAAAACCTCCCCTGGGAGCCTAAATTATTCTGCATTGATCCTTATCGAAGTATTTATTTTGAGCATGAATAAGCTAGACGTTTCTCGAACCTTCTTGAATCTTCTACTGTCATAAAGAAATATGAAACGACACGCAGTGACGGGAGTCGAACCCAAGCCACCTACTTGTGAGCCAAACGCGCTGTCGACTCGGCTACGTAACTGAGCGGTATACCTCCCGCCTTTAATAAAAGCATCAACCCGATGCAACAGAAGTTAAAACAAGGCAAATCAAAAGAACGGTAAACTAAATGCCGTCTAGAACACAAAACGTCCACAGTCCTATTGAGTGTAGAATGGCTTGAGTCGAACGGCGTGAACCACCTTGTTGCGGGCACCACTTCTTTGTTGAGCTCCTCGAGGCGAGGAAGGTTCAGCGGCCAGCATTGACACGTTGCTGCTCTTAAGTCCGGAGCAGGGCGAGGTGGCGGACTTGGTCGCCCCGTTGAGCAACCACCTGGTCGTCGTCGCTCCCATTTTCAGCTGGCTCGAAGGGCCGCATTGCGTCGAGCACGGTCGTTACCTTTCGACCATGTACCAGTTGAAAAGCTGTAACACCAGTTTTCTCTTGAACCGCAGTGTTTTAGGAGACGTGGCATAGGGCACACATCGTCCCGCGTATTGTGCTGTACGTCGACGTACATAAAGATCATGTCGGCGATTACTTTTTTGAGTCGCCCCGTCTGTCCGTTGATCGAAGTAGTACACAGTGGTACGACGGTGCCAGGCATGACTTATTTTAAGAATTTCTTGGGTCAGCTGTGCTTTGAACGATGATACCCAGTCTGCGACCAGGACCACGGGAGCACCGTGCCGTAGGAAGATGCGCTCGACAAAGAATTTGGCGACTTCCACGGCAGTTCCCACCGGAAAGGCATTTGTCTCGGTGTATCGTGTTAGGTAATCGGTTGCCACGATTATTCACCGGTTGCCTTGCGTGGGCGGAAGGAATGTTTCAAACAAATCCCTTTCAATCTGCTGGAATGGTATGGTCGGAAGCACAATTGGCTGAGGTGGTCCCGCCGGCTTGGTCGGCAGTTTCTTGAGCATTTGATTCTCATGGCACAATCGGACGTAGGAATGGACTGTCTTCGCGAGCTTGGGCTAGTAGTATTTCTTGAAAATCCCGGCAAGTGTCCTGCTTTATCCGAGGTGTCCACCCCGTAGGGGCACCTGTGTTAGTAGATATTTGGTAAGTGGCGTCACCACGAACCCCGAGCCATGCACGTTCGCCCTCCCACGTCTGGCTGTGCGTGACTTTCCCGTGTCCGAGGAGAAGGGCATCCGGGTGGTTGAGCCGAGCCCGGGGTATGTTTGGACCTTTCGGTTTCCCCCCGGTTTCCCCCCGGTAAGGCAACACAACACTTCAGCCCTCGCTTCTCCTAGACGCGTGTTCTGGCTTGGTTCAACCAGGATGATTCTGTCAGACGCCTTTCTTCTCCTTTCTTATCTTTAGCTTCCTATTCTCCTCTTCTTTCCTATTTTGCCTTTTTTGGTGGCAAGGGCTAACCCTGGGCGGACACATAACACTCTCTTGACCCACACTTAGTTTTAGCTTCCTGGTAGCACTGGTAGAGTAACCAACTCAGACAAGCCAGACCTGTTATGAGATGCTACCTATCCCCTTGTTGGACTCAGTGGTGGGTAGTGCTCTATAGATGCCGAAGTTTCCACCTTTCATATGGTTTCTAAACAAAAAACATTTCCCGATCGTATGTTGAAGAGGGTTCGGACCGAAGTGATACGCAAAGACAGGTCAGCTGCAGCCCAGAAGAGCTTTACCCGCTTCTGGTAGTGCATTCAGAGCAAAGTGGTAAACCACTAGGTAGGCTTTCTACAATTATAATTTTAAAAACTTTTGAAAACTTAATTGGTCATAACTTCAAGGCCAAGAAACTAGTATCTGGCGACTTAGTCGTTGAGGTGGAAAACGGAGTGCAAAGTGTTGTTCTTTTAGACTTAAACATTATCTCCGACTACAAACATTCAGTTACCCACATAGCGCCTTAAACAACTGTCAGCGCGTCACCTCAGAGGACGACCTGTTGAAGTCTAGCGAAGAGGAAATCTTGGAGGGCCTTTCCGGGCAGGGTGAGGTCGCCGTGCCAAGAAAGCTCCATACGCGGAAATGGTCAGGAGAGATCATCGTAGCACTTAGTTATCACGTTTTCTTCCACCGTGATGCCCGACTGCATCAAGGCGGGCTATCTTCTCTGCGAAGTGCACCTCTAAATACCGCATCCAAGACGATGCTTCAGATGCCAACGACTTAGTCACAGCTCTGTCACCTGTCGTAGAAAAACGACATGTGCAAAGTGCGGAGGTACAGATAATCCGGCTGACACATGCGATAGTAGGCTTCGCAAGTGTGTGAACTGTTTTAATGCGCACCCCACCTACACTCGAGCCTGTCCGAAGTTTCAAAAGGAAAAGAAAATGCTAACGCTAAAAAATAAAACAAAACCTCACATACCCTGAGGCAAGGAAACGATTGTCTTTCCTCCAAGGAGGCACCTATGGTGAGGTGACTGCCATGGGAGGTAGCGCCGCAACTAAAGGCATCGGTGGGCACTCAGTACAGTCTTCGCAACCTGGAGTGCCCACCCAGCCCCCAACCACCAGCGAGGCCTCTGTGGGCTCTCAGACCCCAGCGGCTTCGCCCAAAGTAACACGTGCCAAGATGATTTCCCATCTACCTGGCTCTATGCCTCGAGTTGTGCTTGACGCCCACCCCCTCTCAGAGCAGCGAGGGGTCCCCTCCTTCCACTTCACAGCGGGAGGAGGAGGTCATGGGTGTATCTTCTGATCTGACAGGACCACCTCCATCTGTCAAGGGAGGTACAAAACCTACCCTGAAAAGGGGGACAAAAGGAAAAAAAACCTCCTCGTGTCACTGCCCCAACGAGTATAACATAGCTTGCTCCCCTTGCGAACCTCAATTTTTAACAATAATTTAATTAAGCTGCGTGATGAATCATTTCTTTTCATGCAGTGGAGCTGTCGGGGTCTCCCTCACAATATAGATTATATTCAGTTTTTACTTAATGAGCTACGTCCAATAGCACTAGCATTACAGAAGACATATTTGACGTCCACACATACAAAAGTTTACGAAACTGTTACGTCTTCCGCAAAGACCGCCTATCTTCTCAATGATCCGGTGGTGTTGCAATTGTGTGCAGAGTGGAGTGGCATGTGCCCACGTTTCGTTGACACGCCCCTCGAGGTTGTGGCAGCACGAGTTGTTCCGAATCGCCTCATTTTTGTTGTTTCGCCGTACTTTAAACCACACACTCCGAAGCAGACCCACGACCTTCAGAAGCTTTTAACTCAACTTCCACAACCATTTTTTATTCTCTTCTGATGTTAGTGATCGTCACACTATGTGGTGCAGAGCACAAATTGATTCTAGCGGAGGAGTCATAAAATAGTTTATATTGTCTTCACATTTATCAGTTTTATACCGATGGTGCTCAGGCTCAGTTATACACTAATTATGCCGTGCATTCTGAGAACGTTTCTAGATTTAAGCGCCTTAATTTGAACGCCAGTATCTTTACAGCAGAACTGTATACAGTGCTGTTAGCAGTTGACCATATACGACTAAAGAGAACCAAGTAAGGTCGAATATATACTGTCACGGCTGGTGACCAAAAGAAGAATAAATAAACAGGAAGAAATAAACTTTTAATGGTGCTAACTTGTGCCCAAAACAAAATAGAGAAAGGCTAGCGTCGCAGGCGTGGATGCTGTCGAAACAACAGGATCGAGCACGAGGAGAGACTGACTCCGGCTCGCCACGCGGAGCCACTTTTGTACACGCGGGGGCTTCTGGAACAATTGACCCAGAATATTCGGCGCGTAGAAAATTCTGACCTAGAACAAGCAACACGGTTCTCGAATTGACCAGAACATCACTTTACAGACTCAACAAAAATGCGTACCCACGGCCAGGAATCGAACCCTGGCTTTTTGCGCGGAAACAAGCGCGATAAACGTTAGGCAACGAATGCGCTGCCTGCTTGGTCCCGTGCGCTAGCGGCATTATTCCCCCTTTAAAAAATGCATCGTGGCGATGCAGCACAAAACCAAAGAAAAACAAATCCACAACAAATGGAGAGCAGTATCGCGAGCCACAGTTCACAGTTCACATTTTGACGAAAGTCCAAAGTTCTATCGTTCGTAATACGGCTTGAGCCGGGCAACGTGCACCACCTCGGGTCGTGGCTGGCGTCTTGCAGATGGGCGCGTTCTATCGGAAAGAACTTCGTAATTCAGATCGCCGAGGTGTCGGATGATCTTGCAGGGTCCGGAATAGCGTTTCAGAAGCTATCGGCGAGACCGCGATGCCGCATAGGTGTCCACACCCATACCCGGTATGCAGGTTGAAAGTGGACGCGCCGGCAACGAAGGTTATACCGGCGTGAGTCGACTCGCGCTGCTGGTCTTGAATCTTGATTCTTGCCAGTTGACGAGCTTCCTCCGCGCGTTGAGAGATCAGATGAGCGTCGTCGTTGCCATCGTCGGTCGGCACATGGGGCAGCATGGCATCGAGCATCGTGGTAACCGTTCAACCGTGTACCAGTTGGAACGGCGTCATATTCGTGGTTTCTTTACCAGCTCTGTTGTACGCAAACGTAACGTACGGCAATACCTCGTCCCACGTGTTGTGCTCGACGTCCACGTACATGCAAATCATGTCGGCGATCGTCTTGTTGAGCCGCTCCGTTTGCCCTTTGTCTGCGGATGATAAGCGGTGGTTCATCGATGGCTGGTGTGACTGAGCCGAAGAATCTCTTGAGTCAGCTGTGCCATGAAAGGTGACCCTCGATTGGTGATCAGCACTTAAGGTGCGCCGTGTCGAAGGAGAATAGACTCGACAAAAATCTTAGCGACTTCAACCGCTCTTCCCGACGGAAGGGCTTTCGTCTCGGCGTATCATGTAAGACAATCGGTCGCGACGATAATCCACCCGTTTCCTTGCGTCAGTGTTGGGAACGGCCCAAGTAAATTCATTCCGACCTGCTGGAAGTGCGTAGTCGGGACAGATATGGGCTGCATGAGCCTTGCTGGCTTCGTTGGAGGCTTCTTACGTCGTTGGCACTCATGGCACGACCGTGTGTACGAATGGACGGTTTTCGGGAGTCTCGGCCAATAGCTCTTGTTATGAATCGGGGCGAGCGTTCTGCTGTAGCTAAGGCGTGCAGCCGTCGGTTCGCCGTGGCAAGCTTGAAATATTTATTCTCGCAGGCTGGCAGGAACAACCAGCAGCCAGTCAGTGCCGCTAGTTCCAAAGCTCTTCTTGAAGAGCACGCCTCGCCGCAGAACGAAGCTTGACAAGTCTAGGGCCAAGACTCCGGGAAGTGAACTTTCTTGACCTTCGAGGCTGTCGATGACGGCGCAAAGTTCCGATCGTCTCGTTGTGGTGCTTCCATGTCGGTATCTGTAACTGCGCCGAGAAAACAGGCGTTATAGTCATCGTCAGTGCTGTCAGGAGGAGACTCGACTGGGGCTCGAGGCTAAAACTCGGCATCGTTATGCTTGCGGTCAGACTTATGCATAACGGTTTTGTCAAATTCTTGCAGTCGATGACTC
Organism: Ixodes ricinus; assembly: GCA_037355805.1. Lineage (NCBI taxonomy): Eukaryota > Metazoa > Arthropoda > Arachnida > Ixodida > Ixodidae > Ixodes > Ixodes ricinus. Next base: position 32,597 of record JAZHYW010012905.1, on the reverse strand, counting down.
CAGCGAGCGAGGCTTCCTGATAGGTACTTGAGGTTGGCGAGCCAACAAAGAGAGTGGTGGTCCGTGACAACGCAAAACGGGATCCCGTACAGGTGCGGGCGGAGCTTGGATTAGCGCCCAGACGACAGCGAGACACTCCTTGTCGGTTGTTGAGCATTTTGTTTCTGCCTTGGACAGCGCCCGGCCTGCGCAAGCGATCACCCTCTCTGCACCGCCTTGCCTTTGGGTGACTATCCCGCCACATCCGGCGTTGCTGGCGTCCATGTGAACTTCCGTTTCCGCTGATGAATCGAAGTGTCAGAGGATAGTTCATTAAACGCTTCAGTTAGTTGAACGCCTGTTCTTGCTCGCCCCCCCTCCAACTGGAAGTTCATGTCGTCCCTTGTCAGATGCGAGAGTGGTGCAGAAATCTTGGCAGAATTGGGAACGAAAACGTCGGTAGTAAGCGCTACAGCCCAATAAATCTTCGTACAGCTTTCATGTCTAATGGCTTCGGAAATTCGGCGACAGCGGATGTCTTTTCAAGGGTGAGGGCTTATACCCTGAGCACTCACGACATGGCCCATGAATTTGAATTTTCTGGAAGCGAACCAAGAGTTTGACAGCTTGAGTGTCAGACCAACATTCTGGATAGCCTTTAGCACGGCTCCGCAAACGTCTCAGGTGCTCGTCGAAGTCCCTTGCGAATACCACGACGTCGTCGAGGTAGACGAGAGCTTTGCCATTTCAAGCCGGAAAGAACGGTGTGCATTACGCGCTGGAACGTTGCCGGTGCTGTGCACAGTCCGAACGGCATCAGTGTAAACTCATACAGACCGTGCGGCGGGACAAAAGCAGTCTTCTCACGATCCCGTTCGTCGACCTCGATCTGCCAGTACCCACTCTTCAGGTCCATCAACGAAAGTATCGGGCGTGACAGCCGGTCCAGAGTGTTGTCGATGCGTGGCAGTGGGTAGACGTCCTTTTTTGTTACGGTGTTCAGTCGATGATAGTCCACACAGAACCGAAGAGTCCCGTCTTTCTTTTTACCAAGACTACCGGTGAAGCCCACGGACTATTTGAGGGCTAGACGACGTCACCGTCGAGGATATTTTACCTCCGTTCTGGATGACTTATCTCTCTTTCACAGAGACACGGCATGGCGACCGATGAACAGGAAGCGCGTCGTCATCCGTAACGAATTGATGTTTCCCAACCGTCGTTCGGGACACCGTTGACGACGTGGAAAAGCACCCATTGAATTCGACGAGAAGGTCACTAAGTTGTCGTCCTTGTGGGGTAGGCAGGGTTGGATCGATATCAAACTTCGAAGGTGGCGTTGTCTGGGGTGGCCATGGAAAGAAACTCGTGTAAATTTATGCAAGATCATGCCATATACGAAGCTAGAAGAAATATCGAATGTAAAAAGTGGAGATGGGAACTAGAATGCTTGATGCATATCAGGACTGCCGGTTGCGGATCTCTTCAGCCGTATTCACACCAGCGGTTGAACCGCGTTCGTAAAGTGGTTGCGAACACGGTTGCTTAAAGATTCCATACAATTTCATGCGCGCTTGATGATGAATAAAAGCGGATCCGCTTCCGGTTTTGATTCGAACGGCAGTGTGAATGCACCTTTCGTCTATTTTTCTAACAGCTTCTAGATCGAGTCAGTACACACTTTGGGGAGGAAAAAAACAACACAATAATAAATATACGGTGAAGATAACAGATAAAAACTTCACAAACCATACGCTTAACTGAGATGGGCAAAATTTTAAATTAAAACACTAAAAGGTCCTAGTTAAAAAAAACAAAAAAAACAACAACACCATTTGAGTTGCGTTGAAGAGCGGAGGTGTGGTGACAGACATCTTTTGTTAATTGGTGCACGTCGACATAACCCTCTCCACTTTCCTTTTTCTATCGCCATTGTACGTCGTCATTTTATGCATTGTAATGTCTTCAGTAGCTCATTTTCTTATGCGCTTTATCGGGCTCTGCAAAGTCACAGGAACTTCTGGGACGGCGCCGGAAGCCGAGTTCATGCTCCCGGCGAACTCGGGAGCATGAACAAAAGAACAAAAATTGTTAAAAGGAAAGGGAATTTACTATAAATATAAAAGTATACAAAACGCTCGAGTCACGACGACGTATAAATAATCTACTTATTTCTGGTGCAAGGAATTCGAACTTTGCCATTATCAGTGATAATGCAGAAATGTTGTTGAGACCCAAAGACAAATCTACTATAAAAATAAAAGTTTAAAAACCACTAGCGTCACGTGGAGGAGTCAGTAATCTAGTCATTTCTGGTCTTAGGAATTCAACCTCTGCCTTTGTCAGTGGTAATGAAGGTGGGGAAATGTTGTTGATAGTTTTCAGGGCGAAGGATAATGATTCCTCCCCCAAATTTGTTGCTGTGCCCGCCGAGTATTCTATTATCAGAGAAATGAAGAGTACAGTCATCGCACGTGCGTCTGCGAACGACGATTGTGTGACAAAGACTAATTTGATGCATTTGATGCTTCCAAGTTGTGTTCGCTGAGTCGATGGTTGACACATATCCAAGTTTGTTCAATGTACTGGCTTCCGCAGCTGAGAGGAATTTAATAAACCTTTCTTTGTTCGCACTCTACGAACTTTCTCACATGTTTTACAATGCACCCTTTGCGACTGTCGCTCCCATTAACCTTTTACACATGTGCTTAAGGCGCATACGACAGGAAAAAACAACACTCGTGTCGAACTTGAACGCGATAGATTTTAAACGGTGCGCGGAATTGTGCATGTAGGAAATCACAGCCGAAGCGACTTTTCACTTTGGCAACAGCTTGCGGAAGTTATGGTATGAGAATAAATGTCTCAAGGGTGGAATAAAGTAGGTCGGCCGGAAAGCCTGCTTTTTTAAAGCTCCGATGCTGCAGCTTGAGGATTCTTTCGGAGAAATGCGTACACGACTTGGAGAATGAGGACTAGAAAAGTGACCTCACTATGCCATGCTTAAATGCCTTGGGGTGAGCACTGGTGAAAGGAAGGGCAGGCGTCTCCGATCTCTGCTGGAAGGCGCAACAAAGATGCGAAGAATGAGGATGTAACCGGTAATCAAGGAATTGTAATCCTTCCTTTGAAGAATTTTCCCGCTTAAAAGTTAATCTCGCTGCACAGTCTTTCAAAACTTCAAAAATGCTGTCAACGGACACAACGTCTGGATAAATAATCAAGTAATCGTCGACCTACCTAAACACTATGCAGCCCTGAAAGGACCAGTTCCAACTGATCGTTGATAGCCGTGTCAACAAATAGAAGAAATATTCCACTACGGACTGGTGCAAGGCAAGAGCCTAACAGACTCCCATTTTTCGTCTGTAAATATTTACTTAGTATTCTACCGGGGTGGACTGTAAATAAATATTTATCAGGTCGATCAAGCCCTGAACCTAAACACGGGAATGAATGAATGAATTAAACGTGATATTGAGATTCTAGCATAGTCCGGGTTATCTATATATGGGCTGATGTAGCTGATGGTCCAGCTGTATCATCATTCTTGACAATTACCTTTATGTGCTGGTATCGCAATGTCCACAGAAGATGGTGGTCTTGGGATGGTGCAAAAATTGTTCCCAGGTGGTGCGTCTAAGGTGTGCAGATACAGAGGAGAGCAGGGTGTCGTGGGAAGCCTGTGCCCTGGTGCACAGCCACAAAACATGTTTGTTGTTCGTGTACTCACCGCACTAATCGCATTGTTGTGGTCCCGTCCCACCCTCGATATAATGTTGAAGGTGGCCTACGTATATTGGTCGAGTTTGTGCACAGCGAATGGTGGTGGCTGTTTTTCTGTCCAAAATATGCGATGGTGATGGTAATCTGGTCAAGTTATTCCGCAGGCTTGCCAGGATTTTTTTTTGCCTTTATGTAGAATTTGAGGGTGCACATAAGGATCGTACGTGCTTGGCCATAACATTTCCGGACCCGGAGATAATATAACAGTTCATTTCCATTGCACCTAATGGTGGAGCCAAGAAAAAAGCCGCGCTACGCGGCTTGACGAGTTCTCGGCCCCAGTACATTCTGAAGAAGCGTCGGAAATATCAATATACAAACAAAATCGTGCATAATTACAATGAATACGAAAAAAAAAAGAAAATAACAAGAAAACAGAAAATGTCACTGAGCACCATATTAGTTGACATCCGCAAATCAACACAAAACATACTTTTAAACTACGAGAAAAAAAATATCGCATCAACCTACATATGCAAAATCATGCATGACAGAGCGCAATTCACCCATACTTAATCTATCTATAAAGACACCTTCAGATTGCAATACATTTAGAAGCTTTGGGATTCGGTATGCTAACATTTCCTTTCCAGTGTTTAGCCGACACGTTGCTACGTACCAGTAATCTGGATTACGAATTTGGTATGGTACGATATGTTGTTGCAAACCAGACAATTCTACCAGGGACAAAGTGTTGTAAAGAAATTCTGTTCTAAGTTTTGTGGATAGCCTATAGTTATAAAGATTGTGAATACTGAGTATATAAGTTTTAAACAGGTTTTCCGTGTGCGAAAGATAAGGTACTTTTGCAATTGCTCGCAACATTTTTTTTGAAGCAGGTGCACTTTCTCAAGATCAGTTGCTGTGGTAGTACCCCAAACCAACGAACAATAATTTAAATGGGAATAAAATAATGATTTGTATATTAATATTTTCACAGATGTAGGAAGTATATACCGATGCCGACATATAATACCCACAGTTCTTGACAATTTTTTATTTAAATGTTCAATACGGTTATCCGAGGACATATTCTGAGAAAACACTACTCCAAGTGATTTAAAATTATCAGTTAATTCGATATTTACAGAGTTTAAAGTAATGGTGTTTATTGGAGGAAGGATTTTATGCTTAGATCGAAATAGTACGGCTTTAGTTTTACTTGTATTTTTTTAAAGCGTTCTTTTTACTCCATAACGATATCTGGCGTAACAATAGGTTCACTTTTGACACGAGCTCCTCAGGATCGTCTGCAGCATAGATAAGTGTTGTGTCGTCAGCATATATTATCAATTTAATTGTTTGGTAAATATTCACAATGTCATTTACATATACGTTAAAGAGAAAAGGGCCTAAGATACTTCCTTGTGGTACTGCAGAAACTATGAGTTGTATACTGGATGAGAAATTATTACAGCACACATATTGTTTACGATTTTTGAGATATGGTTGCAATAAAAGAAGGGCTTGCCCACGTACTCCATAACATTCAAGTTTCTGTAATAAGAGCTTGTGGTTTAAATAATCAAAAGCTTTTGTAAAGTCAATAAAAACTCCCAAAACTAGTTTCCTATCTTCTAGATTACGTAAAATAAAGTCATTTTTCTTCAAGTAACGCAAGCTCAGTAGAACGGTGCTTTCGAAATCCAAACTGAGATTTTGTAATTAGCTGATGCTTATCGAAAAATTTTGAGAGCCATGTATGAATAAGTTTTTCTAGCCCCTTTGAAAAAACAGGCAGTATGGAAACTGGTCTATAATTATTTATGTCATTTTTATCACATTTCTTATGCAGTACAGAAACTTTTGCTATCTGCATACGCTCAGGGAATACACCTTCAGATATACATAAGTTAAATATATCAGTCAAATAAGGCGTAATTAAGTCTAAGACGTATTTCACAGGTCTAATCTGTATATCATCTATATCTCTGCTACGAGTGTTATTTAGATTCATAAATGCTTTAAAAACCTCGGAATCGTCAACCGGATCCAAAAAGATTGAATTTGCACTTCTCTTTCAATATACCTACAAGCATCATCGTCGTAATTTATGTTCACTAAATTTACAAAATAGTCATTAAACATATTGCCGCCCGCAGGGCCGAGAAAGCAACGCTCGGACCGGTCACCGACGTCTAGAAGATTCGCGTTCATTCTCGCACCAGACGTAACTTCCCACCTGCTTTGTTGTTCTCGAAAGTGCCAGTTCATCCTCGCCTCGAACGCGCGATGCTCGAGCCTTCTTTGCCGAACTTTCGAGATAGTGACGCACTGTATATAAGCAGCTACCCGCGACCTTGTCGAGTCAGTCTCGCTCGCGCTTCTGTCTCGCCGCCGAATCGCCGCCTGCTTTTCTGCTGCCTCGACGCTCTGTCGTTACTTATTTTTGGTTGGCACAAGTTCGCCCATTAAACCTTTATTTTCAGTTTACTCTTCGCCTACTCGTCGCCTTAATTCGTGACATTTCTGGTGGAGGTGCGGGTATGAAACCCGTGCAACGTACCCCTACAAGAACTCGTTCAGAAGGCCCCATTTCCCGACGACCTTCCGTTGAAGACTCGGAGCATCGTGCCAGCCGCCGTCTTCAAGGACAAGCTCCTGAGCTCGGACCACTCCCGGCGAGGACAAGGCAAACAATAACGACGATGGCTTCATCGACGACGCAGACCACAGCAGCACCCCCGTCGTTTACCTGCCCGTCGTCCCTCGTACGCCGACGTCCTTCCACGGCGAGATCTACGAAGACGTCGAAGACTGGTTGCAGCAATACGAACGGGTGGCGCTGCACAACCAATGGACTCCCGAACACCGTCTGCAAAACGTTTATTTTTCCTCGAGGACACGGCGCGACACTGGTTCGAGAATCGTGAAACCTCGATAACATCATGGGACCAGCTGAAAGGAGAGCTCCGAGGGACGTTCGCCAGTCAGCACCGAAGGGAGAGAGCCGAGGACCTCCTTCGGACGAGGGACGCAAGGCCCCAACGAAAACGTCACCAGCTTCGTTCAAGACGTCCTGCGTCTGAGCGCGCGTGCCGACCCACAAGGGTGAGGGACGACATCTTTGGGGGCCTCGTCCGCAACCCGCCGACCACAGTCGAAGCGTTTGTTACGGAGGCAACGAACATGGAGCGCGCCCTCCAAGCGCGCGCCTCCTTCTACCAACGACATCCCGGCGTCGTTGCCTCCACGCTGCTTAATGACGAAATCGGCGCCCGTACCCGGGACATCCGCGACGTTATCCGGGACGTCGTCCGAGAGGAGCTCCGAAAGCTTCTCCCCGCTGCTGAGCGCCCAGCGTCGCTGTCGGTCGCCGAGATTGTACGCGACGAGGTACAGCGGGCCTTGCAGCCTGCACCTCTAGTCGACGCGCCAGCCTCCGAGGAACCGACGCTGACCTACGCAGCCATGACCAGACGACCACCGCAAGTTCCCCGCCAAGCTACGGCGCCACCACGACGTGACCCTCCAGCGCCACAGTACTCCCAACGACGCGAAAAACGGCAGCACGTCCGACCAGAGCGACCCTCACCGCGAAAAACCGACGTGTGGCGAACCGCCGACCGACGCCCGCTTTGTTACCATTGCGGGAAGCCGACCATGTCTACCGCCGTTGCCCGTACCGGCAGCTGGGGCTACGCGGCTTCCACCCCGACGACCCGCGACCACGCTACGGAGAGCGACCCCGGGATATTGACGAATACCTCCGCCGGTCGCCATCCCCGGGACCGTCTACCCGTCGCGGTTTCCGATCGCCGTCACCACACCGACCAGCATCGCCTCTACGCAGATCCCGCCGTGAGAGCCTGTCGCCCCCCGCCCCTCGTCGGAGAAACTAAGCGCGGCAACCCCTGGAGGTGGAGTTGCCGAAGGCGACCGCCGCAAACATCCTCCACAAGCGTCGGAGGGTTCCCACACTAGCGGCGAGACGCATCAGAACGACGCTTCTGTGACGGTGTCCAATAACCTTGACGTAATCATCGACGGCCACAATGCGAAGGCACTCGTCGACACCGGAGCAGACTATTCCGCTTTAAGTGGGAAGCTCTCTCGCCGCCTTCGGAAAGTGATGACGCCGTGGGATAGCCCGAAAATACGAACCGCCGGCGGACATCTCATCGCACCAGTGGGAAGGTGTACTGCGCGCGTGTACATCCACGGAGAGACCTGTCCCGTGAAATTCGTCCTCCTCAAGGACCGTCTCGAGAGACGTCATCCTTGGCATGGACTTCCTGTGAGTGCGGTGCCGTGATAGACCTCGGAGCAAACCGATTGACGCTGCGAAAGCCCGTCCTACTTCCGGAGGGATCAAAACAACGCCAGCCGCCGTCCGAGTCATTGCGAACCACCTGAACCTGCCGCCACGGTCGAGTGTTTTTGTGCCCGTCGCGGCCGATGCAGTTGCCCACGGGAAAGTCCTTCTGGGGGACAACGTTCAACTGCTTCTCGGAAGAGGAATAGGCTGTCGCAACGGGCGTAACGGAGCTGCAGGATGGACGTACTGTGGTCGTTGTGACGAACTTTCGACCGGAGGCGCAGCACCTCACGAAGGTGCCGCTGTAGGATACGCTGAGGAACTCCGGGCCGACGTCGAAATCGCCGTGATCTCCGACGAGCCCTCACTATGCAAGCCGTACAGTACACCGCCTCCGCAGCTCGACGTTAACCCCAAGCTCAGTGCCACGGAACGACGACAGCTCGGAACCTCCTCGCCGAGTTCGGTGACTGCTTTGCAACGACATCGAGGGTGCGCCAGACAACAGTTGCGAAACACCGCATCGTCGCGAACGAGGATGCGCTCCCTGTGCATCGGCCGCCGTACCGGGTCTCCCCAAAGGAACAGAAGGCCATTCGTAAACAAGTACAAGAGATGCTGAACGACGACATCATTCAGCCTTCGAGCAGCCCGTGGGCCTCTCCAGTCGTACTGGTGAAGAAGAAGGACGGAAGGCTTCGCTTCTCCGTTGACTACCGGCGTCTCAACGCGGTCACGAAGAAAGACGTGTATCCGCTCCCCCGCATCGACGACAAACTGGACCGGCTGCGCCACTCCCGATACGTTTCGTCGATGGACCTGAAGAGTGGCTACTGGCTGATCGAGGTCGACGAACGGGACCGAGAAAGGAGCTGCCCATCGTCACGCCCGACGGACTGTATGAGTTCAAGGTGATGCCCATCGGACTGTGCGCGGCGCCGGCAATGTTCCAGCGTGTCATGGACATCGTCCTGGCAGGGCCTCAACGTAACGTTAGCCCTGCCAGGACGTAACGTAACGTAACGTAATGACGTAACAGGACGGATTAGCTTGTGCACTGTCGTCTGTCACCGCTGTTGCCAGATTCCCGAGGTCCGGCGCCTGTGATGATTCCTGTGGCACGATGTCCCGCTGGCGTCACCCGTGACTGGTGCCGTAGGCGTGGCCACACGTTTCAGCTCGTTGCAATTTCGCCACGATTGTCACTTTTGATGTGGAGCAAGGCGTCCGACGCAGCAGGCAGCACGCTGCAGTTTTACTTGCTTGTAGGATCGGGCACACCGTTGATGAACTGCAATGACGTAACAGGACGGATTAGCTTGTGCACTGTCGTCTGTCACCGCTGCTGCCAGAATCCCGAGGTCCGGCGCCTGTGATGATTCTTATGGCACGATGTCCCGCTGGCGTCGCCCGTGTCTGGTGCCGCAGGCGTGGCTACACGTTTTATCTCGTTGCAATCTGGCCGCGATTGTCACTTTTGTTGTGGAGCAAGGCGTCCGACACAACAGGCAGCACGCTGCAGTTTCACTTGCTTGTAGGATCGGGTACACCGTTGATAAACTGCAATGACGTTACAGGACGGATTAGCTTGTGCACTCTCGTCTGTTGCCACTGCTACCAGAATGCCGAGGTCCGGCGCCTGTGATGATCCTTATGCACGATGTCCCACTGGCGTGGCCCGTGTCTGGTGCCGTAGGCGTGCCACACGTTTCAGCTTGTTGCAATCTGGCCACGATTGTCACTTTTGTTGTGGAGCAAGGTGTCCGACGCAACAGGCACCACGCTGAAGTTTTACTTGCTTGTAGGATCGGGCACACCGTTGATGAATTGCAATGACGTAACAGGACGGATTAGCTTGTGCACTGTCGTCTGTCGCCGCTGCTGCCAGAATCCCGAGGTCCGGCGCCTGTGATGATTCTTATGGCACGATGTCCTGCTGGCGTCTCCCATGTCTGGTGCCGTAGGCGTGGCCACACTTTTCAGCTCGTTGCAATCTGGCCACCATTGTCACTTTTGTTGTGGAGCAAGGCGACCGACACAGCAGGCAGCACGCTGCAGTTTCACTTGCTTGTAGGATGGGGCACACCATTAATAAACTGCAATGACGTAACAGGACGGATTAGCTTGGTGCACCGTCGTCTATCGCCGCTGCTGCCAGAACCGCGAGGTCCGGCGCCTGTGATGATTCTTATGGCACGATGTCCCGCTGGCGTCACCCGTGTCTGGTGCCGTAGACGTGGACAGACGTTTCAGCTCGTTGCAATCTGGCCACGATGGTCACTTTTGTTGTGGAGCAAAGCGTCCGACAGAGCAGGCAGCACGCTGCAGTTTCACTTGCTTGTAGGATCGGGCACACCGTTGATAAACTGCAATGACGTAACAGGACGGATTAGCTTGTGCACTGTCGTCTGTCGCCGCTGCTGCCAGAATCCCGAGGTCCGGTGCCTGTGATGATTCTTATGGCACGATGTCCCGCTGGCGTCGCCCGTGTCTGGTGCCGTAGGCGTGCCACACGTTTCAGCTCGTTGCAATCTGGCCACGATCGTCACTTTTGTTGTGGAGCAAGGCGTCCGACACAGCAGGCAGCACGCTGCAGTTTCACCTGCTTGTAGGATCGGGCACACCGTTGATAAACTGCAATGACGTAACAGGACGGATTAGCTTGTGCACTGTCGTCTGTCGACGCTGCTGCCAGAATACCGAGGTCCGGCGCCTGTGATGATTCTTATGGGACGATGTCCCGCTGGCGTCGCCCGTGTCTGGCATCGTAGGCGTGGCCACACGTTTCAGCTCGTTGCAATCTGGCCACGATAGTCGCTTTTGTTACGGAGCAAGGCGTCTGACGCAGAAGGCAGCACGCTGCAGTTTTACTTGCTTGTAGGATCTGGCACACCGTTGATAAACTGCAATGACGTAACAGGACGGATTAGCTTGTGCACTGTCGTCTGTCGCCGCTGCTGCCAGAAACCTGAGGTCTGGCGCCTGTGATGATTCTTGTGGCACGATGTCCCGCAGGTATCGCCCGTGTCTGGCGTCGTAGGCGTGGCCACACGCTTCAGCTCGTTGCAATCTGGGCCACGATAGTCACTTTGTTGAGGAGCAAGGCGTCCGACACAAGCAGGCAGCACGCTGCAGCTTCACTTGCTTGTAGGATCGGGCACACCGTTGATAACCTGCAATGACGTAACAGGACGGATTAGCTTGTGCACTGTCGTCTATCGCCGCTGCTGCCAGAATCCCGAGGTCCGGCGCCTGTGATGGTTCTTATGGCACGCTGTCCCGCTGGCGTCGCCCGTGTCTGCTGCCGTAGGCGTGGCCACACGTTTCAGCCTGCTGCAATCTGGCCACGATCGTCACCTTTGTTGTGGAGCAAGGCGTCCGACACATCAGGCAGCACGCTGCAGTTTCACCTGCTTGTAGGATCGGGCACACCGTTGATAAACTGCAGTGACGTAACAGGACGGATTAGCTTGTGCACTGTCGTCTGTCGCCGCTGCTGCCAGAATCCCGAGGTCCGGCGCCTGTGAGGATTCTTATGGCACGATGTCCCGCTGGCGTCGCCGGTGTCGGGCGTTGTAGGCGTGGCCACACGCTTCAGCTCGTCGCAATCGGGCCACGATAGCCACTTTTGTTGAGGAGCAAGGCGTCCGACACAGCAGGCAGCACGCTGCAGCTTCACTTGCTTGTAGGATCGGGCACACCGTTGATAAACTGCAATGACGTAACACGACGGATTAGCTTGTGCACTGTCGTCTGTCGCCGCTGCTGCCAGAATTTCGAGGTCCGGCGCCTGTGATGATTCTTATGGCACGATGTGCCACTGGCGTCGCCCGTGTCTGGCGTCGTAGGCGTGGCCACTTGTTTCAGCTCGTTGCAATCTGGCCTTGATAGTCACTTTTGTTGTGGAGCAAGGCGTCCGACACAGCAGGCAGCACGCTGCAGTTTCAATTGCTTGTAGGATCGCGGACATCGTTGATAAACTGCAATGACGTAACAGGACGGAGTAGCTTGTGCACTGTCGGCTGTCACCGCTGCTGCCAGAATCCCGAGGTCCGGCGCCTGTGATGATTCTTATGGCACGATGTCCCGCTGGCGTCGCCCGTGTCTGGCGTCGTAGGCGTGGCCACACGTTTCAGCTCGTTGCAATCTGGCCACGATAGTCACTTTTGTTGTGGAGCAAGGCGTCCGACACAGCAGGCAGCACGCTGCAGTTTCACTTGCTTGTAGGATCGGGCACACCGTTGATAAACTGCAATGACGTAACAGGACGGATTAGCTTGTGCACTGTCGTCTGTCGCCGCTGCTGCCAGAATGCCGAGGTCCGGCGCCTGTGATGATTCTTATGGCACGATGTCCCGCTGGCGTCGCCCGTGTCTGGTGCCGTAGGCGTGGGCACACGTTTCAGCTCGTTGCAATCTGGCCACGATAGTCACTTTTGTTGTGGAGCAAGGCGTCCGACACAGCAGGCAGCACGCAGCAGTTTCACTTGCTTGTAGGATCGGGCACACCGTTGATAAACTGCAATGACGTAACAGGACGGATTAGCTTGTGCACTGTCGTCTGTCGCCGCTGCTGACAGAATGCCGAGGTCCGGCGCCTGTGATGATTCTTATGGCACGATGTCCCGCTGGCGTCGCCCGTGTCTGGTGCCGTAGGCGTGGCCACACATTTCAGCTCGTTGCAATCTGGCCACGATAGTCACTTTTGTTGTGGAGCAAGGCGTCCGACACAGCAGGCAGCACGCAGCAGTTTCACTTGCTTGTAGGATCGGGCAGACCGTTGATAAACTGCAATGACGTAACAGGACGGATTAGCTTGTGCACTGTCGTCTGTCGCCGCTGCTGCCAGAATGCCGAGGTCTGGCGCCTGTGATGATTCTTATGGCACGATGTCCCGCTGGCGTCGCCCGTTTCTGGCGTCGTAGGCGTGGCCACACATTTCAGCTCGTTACAATCTGGCCACGATAGTCACTTTTGTTGTGGAGCAAGGCGTCCGACACAGCAGGCAGCACGGTGCAGTTTCACTTGCTTCGTAGGATCGGGCACACGGTTGATAAACTGCAATGACGTAACAGGACGGAGTAGCTTGTGCACTGTCGTCTGTCGCCGCTGCTGCCAGAATGGTCTTCGGGTGAGTGTGTGCGCTTGTTCATTCCTGGAGTTGTTTGGTGTCCAGGCACCAACCTCAGAAAGAAAGTTTGGGTTGGGTGAGTTTGCAGATATGTATGTAGTTGCATTCGGATGTGCAGGGGGAGATTGTTCGCCTGATATGCTCGAAGTGCACCTTGACTCTCTGAGTAGATGGTCACGTCGTCGGTTTTATGTTCGGCCACAATGGCATCCGCAATGGCTTGCATTTATATCGATGTTGCAGACAATGCCACGGTGTATTTCTTGGTTCTTTCTACGGAGTCAGATACCAGCGCTGTGATTCCGGTGGCGTTTTCGTGATTGAAGCTTGCGTCCACATAGCAAACGCTTTGCCTCGCCCTCAATTGAAGGGATCGGTGACGTTTAGCGGCCGCCTCTCTCCGGCCCGTGTGGCGCGATGGGTCCATGTTACGCGGTATAGACGGAATTGTTATACGTGGGAGCGAGTCCCGAGGCGGGGGTTGGACCGGTATGGTTGGTAATTGGGTCGTATTGAAGGTTATGGTACGAAGGATGGCCCTCCCCTGATTTGACGTAGTGAGCCATTGCTGTTGTGCCAGTCTGGTCTATGACAAGGCTTTCGCTCATGGAAGTTGAAGGGTCCTGCATCACGAATGGCTTTGTTTGGTGCATTTTGGGGGACTCCCATGATTATCCTGGTGGCCTTGCGGAATATGAGTTCTATTTTGCGGTGCTGAGTTTTGGTCAAGTTCATATAAGGTGCTGCGTACATAATACGACTTGTGATAAGTGCCTCCAGAATCCGGCGAAGTTCATGCTCTTTCATTCCTGCATTCTTCCGCGTTATCATATTCAACAGATGCAGGATCTGTTCTCATTGGCGGGTGCATCGGTGTAACTATTCTTGTGCCTTACCATCCTCTTGAAACATGAAGCCCAAGATGCGGATGAATCTTGGGCTTCAGTGTCTGACCGATGTACTTGGCTCCGCACGCAAGAGGAATACTATACACATTCTCCCTTGTGCAGGGCCGGAAGCACTGCGCGTGTTATTTGTGCATAGGGGGGGGGGGTTCTGGGTTGTTGACTCGCTGGCACATGCGTCCCAATTTAAATTTATATGTGAAAAGAACTCTGCTGCCGAATCGATGTGCAAGTGCGCGCAGTTGGTGTGCCGTGGTGTAGGAGTAAGGGATGCACGCAGGGCGGGCGGACCGCGTCCCTGAGGGGGCCACCTTGGGCGGCTCCTAGACTGTAGGATGAGTTTCTTATTGATGTTATCTAGGAGGTCCAACGGGTATCCCGCCCTCTGAAGCCTGGTTGCCTGCAGCGACAGGCTTCTTCTGATATTGTGATTGCAGGACTTTTTGCGAAAGGAGGAGAGGAGAGAGTGACCAATTTCGGACTTAACGGTTTTTGAATGACGGCTCGAGAAGCGGAGGACAGGTTTTTGGGTGCGCTGGTTTTTTCAGCAGCTAAAATATAAAATAGGCGTTAACAGTCACTACGATACTCATTGCTTTCCGCAGCTATGCTAGAAATGCAGGAAACACAATTGGAATGCTACTCGGTCAAAGTGTTCTCGTTTGACCCATTGTGTCAAAACAGTCATCTTCGAACTGTGCCAAACACAGAACGTCAATATTCTTATGGCGATTAGCTAAACAGTACGCTCCAACGCAGCACGCCGTGTGTTGTCTTTGAAATACTCCGACGTGGAAACATATTTAATGTTCTTTTTTTGTCGTTTCAATGCACATAATCAATGAGCTTTCTCCCGTCAGCCTGCTCACATGCAGTAGTAAGCTATAGCGAGCGAGCAAGATTCCTTGCAACGTGCTTGCTGCAGATACTTGCATATATATAGTAATTCCCCTAGTAAAAAATTTTATATGTATAAGAAATGTCTTCATTCAATAAACGCATATGGTTAAATAAGATGTTTTAGGAGCATACAAGAACCATATCAGAACAATATATGATTATATTAGAATCTTTTAAAAACGGGTAAACAGTTTCTTATAACTTCTTATATAATATATTATTATGTTATGTTCTTTTATGGTTCTTGTATGCAAAGCAATTTCTTATACATATAAGACTGTTGGTTAGGGTCCTGGCGTTTTCACGCGATTTAGGCCTCATTCACACGGCCGGCGTCTCACCCGGTCCCGGCGAAAGCGCCGTCGACGCCATGCCGAAATCGGAGCTGTGCGGAGACGGTGGAGTGTTCGAACGATCTGCAACGAAGCTGCCGTCGGAGGCTATGTAAATAGATGGATGCTGGCGGCTGTGTCCTCTTATATAGGGCGGTAGCTTTGGCCACCTAGCTTAAAAATCTTTCACCTTTCAAATTCTGCGTCGAACGTTTGTATCCCGTAAGACTGTATAACTGGTATAACCTATTAATTTCGTGCGCAATTTCACACTTTCCTCAATCTCTGCTACCAATCTTGTAATCGCCTATTTGTGGCTGCTTTGTGTCAGCGTCGACCACCAAATGTAGAGGACGATCGGCGTCGATGGGCGCAGACACATCTGTTTTGTTCCTTGGGGCTTGCGTTCGGGTCGCCGACAACGATCTTCCGTGTTTGAAAACATTTTATTTGTCTCCACATTTCGAAACAGAAACGACAAGACCCACCGCGAGAACGTTTCACATCAATCACTCCTTAAGCCACATTTCGTCCCTGATGATCTACAACCGTATTTTCTTCCTTCGGCTGCTCTTCCTTAAAATCGCGTTTACGTCTATTGCAAAGAAACCGATGTGGTCTTACCATTTCGAGCAGCAGCTCAGCGGTAAATTCAAATCTCGGTATGCCCGTTGTTTAAAAGCCGTAAACATCACACAACGCGCCCGCCGTCTCGCTGGCCTCGCTCCTTCCCGAAAAGAGCTTTGTTGGCTTCGTCGTTAGGGCGTTAGGGCACAGTACAGTCATTCCCCCCCTCCCCCCCCGCGGCCGTGCTCATGGTCACCCACCTTTTGAGAATCCGCCAGATTCAGCGAAAGTTTCTTATTTTGTCATTGGCCGTCCCTCGATGGGGTGGGGCGCCGGTTTTCCCGAACTCCCGCCGGTGCCGGGGACGTTGAACATCGACGTTCGGCTCATTTTGGGCTCCGGCGTCCCGATTTCGGTCGGAAACCGGTCCCAAAACCCTCCCTCCCCCGGCGGGAAGCCCGCCCGCCACTTTAGCCGGGACGGGGAAAAAACGGCTGTGTGAATGAGGCGTTATGCAGCCGAAAGCGACGCAGGAGCCAACCATCGCCTTTGAAACCGGCTGCAGCGCTTAACAATGAATTGCCGCACATCACTTCAGAAACCTCCTTGGTCGTACTACACCACAGACTGAGTCGATTCGTTTCCTGCCTGAGTAAGATGGCGACGGTCGGTGTTTTTGCCGTCAGCTACGAGATGCCACCTCCTCTCCAGAAGGTGTAAGATAACCTCCTTGGACGGCGCGCATTGACAGCTTATCAGACTATTCTTTCCTGGGCGGGAACTTTTTTCACCGAATTCAAAAACTGATTACGACATGAAATGGTTCACGGATTAGGATCGCCGCAGTACACTACGTCACGAAACTAGGGAGGTGTATGGCTCGCGTCGAGATCCACGTCGATACGTGCAGTGTTAAATTTGTTTTTTTCAATGACTGGGCGAGAAACGTCAATTTCGGAATTCGCTTTGCTGAAGCTGTAGTCGAACCACTGTTTACCACCCGCAGACTAAGGGGCTAACGTAGCGGCTCAATAATTCTATACCCGACATGATCTCAATGTATGTCGGCCAAGACCACAAGACGTGGGACGAGGCGGTGCCCTACGTTACGTTTGCCTAAAACGTGGCGATTCAGGAGACCACCGTAGTGACAACATTTCAGCTAATGCATGATACAAAGTTAGCGACAGTGCTCGACTCAATGCTGCACATAAGCCTGTTCGCAACAAAAACGACGGCGCCCAGATGGTCACTCAACGGGCAGAAGAGGTCCGCCATCTTGCCTGACTGATTCGAGACCAACAACGAGTCGAAGCTGGCAGGTATCAGCTCATATGCCGTCGTGACGTCCATTTCTAGCCCGGAGAGAGAGTGTGGGTGTGGACCCCTATTCGTCGCCGTGGTTTCAGCCAGAAATTATGAAAGAGATATTTTGGGCCCTAGAGGTTATTCGCCGTCTTGGAGACTTGAAATACAACGTGCTCCGCGACGGCACCCCACCATCATGACGCCGTGAGTTACAACCCCAAGTTCTGTGCGTCGTTCGCCTCAAGCCGTATTATGTTCGATATAACTGCCAACTATTTATGGTTAAGACGACCCCGCAGTGAATTGCTTGCTGGTATTTTGTTTATTTTCTGTTTATTTACTCAAAATAGCACTGCTACCGTACCTTGCACATTCAAAGAAGGGGGGGGGGGGTTGGCCGCTTGCACGATTGAGAAATGACGCTTCTCAGCACTTCTAGAAGATTCAAATATACTTTTACCCCAACTGTGAAAGATAAGAAGGTAAACATAACCTTGCCGAGTCAGTCTCGTCCTTGCTCAGTCTCAAACATTCTAGGTCGATTATTTAAGGTATCGAACAAAGTAAATAAGGATCCCAGCTCCGCCTTGCTGACTCCACAAGCTTGCTCCTTGGCTCGCTTCAGCCAGCTGTCACACTGATGTTGCGACGCTCGCTCCTGCCGATTAAACGCTCGTTTTTTTAGTTGTGGCACAAGTTCGCCGACTAAACGTTCAGTTTCAACTTAAACTCGTAGAGACTTTACTATCTGTAACAACACTAAAACAATATATTCAAAATACGACAGGTCTAATATTGTATCAATGGCATGAAAACCCAAAAGCATTCCCATGCAGTAATTAAATCCAACGGCATTCCTTTGGAAACGCATGGAAGAAGAAGAAAATAGATGGTGTTATGGAGAATTCGGCAGCCTTAAAATGGCTCGAAACGCACGGATACTTAGAAAGTTTACGCTGGTTTGTAGTCACACAATGTTGAACACAAAGATACCGACTCTGCAGACACGATTTCCCTCGCCTTATTTCCGCTGTGATAGACCTTTCTGATGTGAGCGCTTTGGGCTCCGCGGTAATGTGCTGTGCATACAGTTGTCACCTGCGGGCAGCAGTGGCGACCGCCGACAGTCCTTCGTGAACTAATGGCCCATGGAAGGAGGGGGTGGAGAGGAGGGAGGTAGTCGAAGGAGGCAACGCAAAACAGCAGAAATATAAAAGTAACTATGCTAGGAACAGCATGACTTTCAAAGCTCCATGATAGAGCAGCACCGCTTTAAAGCCTTCGTCAGTTGTAAGGAGGTATCCTTGGTTTTGACAACGCGCGGCAATGCCCCTTTAACTAAAACAAGCTTTCTCAATTTAAGAGAATGTTTGTTTTTATTTCTATCTCTTAACCGGGGCGTATGTTACTCTATGTTTCGCAATTGCGAGTGGTTTCATATAACTGTAAACGGTTAATGAGGGTTTAAAAAGTAAACATTGTTGATAAAATATAAACATGCAATTATTCCAAATAAAAAACAAAGCTCCGTTCCTGCATTAACAGCAGAACAACAATAGCGGCTAAGCGTATGTTGTTTTTAAATTAGAAACGTGCATTTAAAGACGATAATTTTATATATATTTTGACCGACGCTGAAAAAGAAAGTTACCAGATTTCAATAAATGCGAATTTGAAAAACAATCACAACACCAACAATTCGAAGCTCAAGGTCGATGACCTTGGTCTTGTCAAAAGGGAGTCACTCAGTAAAACGAACGGCTTCGACGGACCATTCCCCATTGTAAAATCGTCGGACCATTCTGCGTTACCATGGAAACGCGTCAATTGGAAACGTCTTTCAATATCACCCCATGATGAATGACTTCAAAGTGTACGCGGCGAGGCCATCAACGGCATGTGGCTCACCATCTTTTTCGTGCAGGCACTGCCTTGCCTCCTGGAAGTAGCGCCGTCAATGAAAGTTTCCGAGATCCCGACCTTCCACGCTCCAGCCTCAGACAGTCATCACTCGAGTTCCGGACGTCATCGGCAGCAACCAAGTGTTATCGTCTTCACAACGCCCCCTGCCTCATCCGGATAAGTGACGTCAAGCTGTGAAGCGTCTATAAAGGATGATCCTCAAGACTTATTGAACAATCGGCGCGGCGAAGCCGTCATCAACATGCAGCTTACAATCTTTTTCGTGCAGGTTAGTCACCCGGTATCATGGTTTAAAAACAATTTCGTTTCTCTCATTGTTGTGCCGTGCCTGTGAAATTGCAGCTGATTTGTTTAAAGTATGTAAGCTGTTATGCGGTAATGTTGAGGCTAACCTGGGTACCTAGAACTGAAGTGATGTTTCATTTGATAATGGAGTGTGAAGCCCAAATTAAGACGCAAGTTTGCGATTTAATTATCAAACAATCGGGTACCAACATGTCGATTACCGAGGTCCTATCAAAACTTGCCGGTGTTGACAAAGGATTACGTGTGTTAAGAGCTAAATTTCTTGAGGTCGATGCTCTTAAACAAAATTTCGGCGTACTCGAGCTGACAGTAGCAAAACAAACGTTTTGGTTTACTAATTCGGAAGATCGAAGTCGACGTTAAAATCTTATCATCCTTGAAATTCCAGACGAATCAAAGGAGACCGAGTGAGATTTGAGGGGAAAAAGAATTGATAATATTTTCTTAAGGCGATGGAACGTTACATTCACTTCTGTAGCGAGGATTCATCACCTTGGTAAACGCGTGGGAAAGTGGCAGATCATTCTTTACATTTTGGACTATAATAAAACGGCAGAAATCATGCGGAATACAAAGAAACTTAAAGTCAAATATATTTACATTAAAAACAAGTATTCCCAAGAAACCTTTCACAAAAATGAGGCTAATACGAAACAGTTCAAGCGAAGATAGAACGAACAAACTAATGCCTTTTCTAGTGAAGGACAAAACTTCGAGTTGCCAATGATCTGTATGAAAGGAGCGAATGCACAAACGAGCGTGTCAAGTTATCCCCCGCCAATGAACCACCTGTCAATGTTTCTCAAGAATTACTTCTTGTAAACAAACAGTTTATTCTACTGAATTTGAACGCACAAAGCATTGTCAATAAAACGGACTGGTTCGACTTAGTTCTTTAGAGTCACGACTCCCATGTCAAGATCACTGCAGAAACGTGTCTGATTGTAAATGTGTCAGATAAGAATATCTTTCCTGAATGCTGCCAAGTTTTCCGTCGGGACCGCCCCTTTTGTCGTGGCGGAACCGCAGTCGTAATCAAGGCATTCATTTGTGCAACAACATTATAATAGATTAGTAATATGAAAGTATAATTTTACGTCTGGATATCTGAGGCTGAAAAGTTATCGTTTGTGCTGTGTATTTGCCTCCTTCTGCTAGTCCAGATCATTTAAATTGATTTTATGATTGTCTAATAAAAAACAAGGGTGAATCCATTGTTCTCTTTGGGGACTTTAATCTCCGCCATATCAACTGGTTGCAATTATCTAGCCAATGTTATGACGATATTATATTTACATAATATCCGCCTGTGAACTTTCTAAAGTTGTTCAGAAATTTACACGCGGGCATGGCTCGAGCCATTCAATTCTAGACCTTATATTCGTTAGTAGTGCATTCGCTGAATAGTCTGTAAGCCTTACAATGGTAAAGGACATTGGAAAGTATAATGAGAGTGTTTTAGATTATCTCGACTAGTATTTCAGCAATTTCTTCGAAAATGATGTGATTTTGCTTTGAAACAACTTCATTATGTTCCCAAAGTTTGCAATAATGCCCGCGAGGCAAGAGTGATTACTGCCGTTCGTTTTTTATTGACATTTAATGCATTTCAGGCAGATGTAATTGCATTGTCATGATAGGTAAATGAAACGAATTTACGTTTTCCGCACGGTTGATTGAGGGCATTTTATTCTGTTACATATTATCTTAAAAATATTCTACTCCACAAAAAAACTGTTAAAGAATATCTCGCACAGGAAACTGAGGTCTGCTGTTTAACCGAACTGGTTTCTTTTTTTTTTTGTTGAATGCTCGCATGTTGGTTCGTTTCCATACCAATCAGCTGGTTCAGTATGTTCCAAGTTTGTTTTAATATTTTACTCCTCTTCACTAATTGATTTGCATCTGTCTTTCATTTTAATATCTTCATCTGTGCGTTAACTTTTTCCCTTATTGAACGGAATGAATGTATGGAAACACACTACCCTTAACATTTCCAGGCTATAGAGCCATGCGGCTTCGTTGATCAAAAAACGGGCTTACATGTTTTGTTGTTGTTGTTGTTGTTGTTGTTTGTGTTTTGGGGGGGGGGCGACAGTTTAAAACGTTTACGCCGATCCGCATGTTTAATTTTAAATGAAGCCACCCACAAAGTTTGTTCGGTACAATAAATACAATGCGGGGCCAATGGAAATGCGGCATCGTAATTTTTCTTCGTTTTATAATCTAGAAAAATGAACAAGTCAAAATGGTCAACCTTTTCGAGGTGTCCGTGTTGTGCGGCCTTTTTTTGAGTTTGTTCTTGAAGCTCTTGTAAAGTTCGTCCTTGAGGTTGTTAGGTTCGTCCTTGGGGCTTTTGTTGACCTTGTCCCCGAGACAGTCGATGATTCTGTGGATCACATCATAAAACACGAAGTCGCAGGTGCAAACAACCTATACGTGTGAAATCCAATAGGACTGTGACGTGACATACCAAACGTTATACCCAATAAATAAGAATAATATTAAAATTCATAAGGCCAAGCCAATGTTTAGGCGTAAAAAGTACCAGTAAACCCCATTCAGCAATGTATAGGAGCTTGCCTCTAACTATAGCAAGTGGAGGTGCAATGCTCCAGGCTATATCTACAACACTCGCCAAACAATACAAAACCATTCGTTAAGATGCAACATTTGATTTACCCACGTCTCAATTAGAGTGGTAACGTTCGAAAACAATCAATTTCAAAGCAAGCCGATTTTTTTATAAATCGGCTGACTAGAAACAAAAATTGTTTTCTTCCCAGACAAAATTTCAGCAGAGCAATATCTAGCCGTCTATTCATTTCACTGCCGTGCTACACACCATTTACTATACAACTACAGTGTCGAAAGGCATAATTAGTGAAGTTATAATACTCTTAAAAGTGGGTAAGGGCGACACAATGCACCACTACAACCCAGTATGCCGAGAAAGCGGGTACTTTAGTAGTTCCAGCCTTCCGAACAAAGATGAAGTGCGAATGTTGATTTCCCAGTAACAATTGGATGTCCGATGTCACTTAGCTTTCGTGGAATCTCCTTTGCTCCTTAGATATTGGAGTGATGGATATTCAAATGCCATAGACATTGATTTTCCTTGTCTTAATTACGTCACATCAGACCCTGAAAGAGTGAATTGGGCTGGTTTTAAGGAAAACCCAAACTTAAGAGCAAGTATATTTGATATAAAGAGTTGCAGTGCCATCCCCATAAAATTCCTAATTCTCTTTAGCTAAGCAGCAATTCCCCAGTAGAGAGCAAAAGGTATTTGAAAAGAAATCTCGTGTTTTAAGGCGCAAATCATAAAATCATCACCTGAAAAAATAAAATCAATGTGTTTTTTTTGTTCGTACAAAAGAAGAGACATAAAAATGGCAAGGAGTAGGCTTGTTTTTCATCGAAGCAACTAAGGCATTAATAAACGTCGACTCAGCATCTTGCTGGAGCGGCGGTGGAGGCGGTTCGCAGCATTAGCAAAGCCAGTTCTCGGTCCTGCTTTTATCGCATTCAGTACCGCGAGACCTCTGCATTCAACTTGCAGCTCTGTTGCCTGGCCATCGTCTGGATCAAACATTTATATATTTATTTATTATTTATTCGTCTGTACAGTCAGGAATTATTGTGAACGCCAAGACAGAGGATGCATGCAAAGCAGGCAACGCTACATGAAAAATTAAAAAAATAAGTCAAAACAATCCAATGAACGTAACTCCTCGACAACGATGTGATTAATTGGCGCATCGTAAATTTTTATTGAGTTTCTGAGCTCGCAACATTTTTTCAGTAGTTTCTTTCATTCGGTACGCGTGTTTTTATAGAAGGGTGCTTTGAACAAAAACGTTCTATATAATGTTTGAATGAATGTTCAATTGTGTTTTTTTTTCTTGCAGTATAATTTGTCGTTTGTAGTTGTATTTTCCTTTCCGAGAGCTGTCTTGAGCCTTTGACAATTGCCGATGCATTACCCGATGCCTCAAGTGGAAACCAAATAAGTCACATTTGCCGTTGCGAAATATTCATTATCGCTGAGTTTTCAGTTAGTTGCAAAATTGCCGGCTAAATAGCTAAGCTGGTGTAATATCTGCCGTATTTGCGTCAATGCACGAGGTATTGAATATTTCTTTAACTGGCGGGCTGCATAACACGCAACTGCAGAACAGCTGCACTCCCTAACATAAATTTTATTAGATAACGTCAGTCCTGGAACAACGCTCTAGGGGACGGCCCAGGCAGCTTCTATCAAAAGTCTAGAGGAAAAGATGCGCCGTTTTCCGATGCACTAAGGCCCGCCCTAACTCTATGTTCCGCCCCTGAGGGCGGAGCATAGAGTTGGACATCGGTGCAACCGTGTTTTTTTCTTTTTTCATGTGTCGGGCGAAGACGTAATAGGAAAAAAGGAGTTTACATTTGAGGTGCACGTTCTCATTCTCTTTGAGCTTTATTTTGGAAGAAAACACATCGATGTGTATTGTAAAAACACAACTAACTTTCACAGACACATACATATTCAACGCGCTAGAAGCAATTGAATCTCGAAGGGAACACGAATAGCGCGTCTCCTGCCTTCTTTTTCCACTCTTCTATCGTTCTCTGCCTAATGTTTATATACCAGCGTTGGCACCGCGTGATATATGCCGGGCTACGACAGCTTATGCGAATTCCGAAATTGCTTGAGGAGAGAGTCTCTTGAGACAATTCTAGCAACCGCACTGACTAATCGCTGAAATGAGTGATAGGCGCAGGCGAGCTGGTTTACGTTCATAATTTAAGACAACCATGAGACTGGGAATAACAAAAAGAACAAACACGACGAAATCTCAAATCAATATTTTTTTCGAATCGGTGTGTTGGGGTTGCCTTTTGGTGAGTGTCGGGGTGAAGGTGGATATTCTCTTGTCTATGGTTGTAGAAGTTCGTTCGGTTTTGGTTTGGTTCTTCGGATCGGCGTCGTTGGGTCTTGCCCATTTGACGTGTATTGTGGGGTTGACGGTAGGAAGTTCTAGTCATGGTGGAGGCGTTCTATAAAAGGACGAGTCGAAAAATAAATTCAGCAGCTGTGTTTTCAGATTTCGTCGTGCTTGTCCTTTTTGTTTTCCCCAGTCTCAGGGATTGTCTTAAATCATGACCCTGACTAATAGGCCGTTCTTTCCTCCCAGCTTGTATTAATGCAAAAGCATTAACTGTCTCATGGAGCGAGCCGACGTCATCAGCTTTGAAACCATGCAAAACGGCACCTTAATGAAACCACGCGCAAAGCTAGCCAACGGCACCTTTTACCCTTCGGTCCCATTGGCAGGTGTTCGTCGACAAGGCTCCCATTGGCCGCCTCGCCTCAGTTTGTGTGATGTCATCCTGACTGTGTTATCACACTGTTGCGTTATCACTGACCACCGAGTTCGCTCGCCTTTTATCGGTTGTACGGCGCGTGGCAATACATACGGCGCATGGAATAATACAAGGGGTTCGTTCTGCTGGCAACTACGTTGCTGTCTGTTCCTTCATCGCGCCGCAAGGCACACGACAGTTTGAACGATCGCTCACCCGATGGCGCTGCGTGTCCGCGAGGCAGTGGCTCCACCATTCCACGTCCAAGGTCAGCGCGTTTTACGCCGCAGATTAAAGAAGGGAGCGATTCGCATTCACAACTCATAAGAAGGGCTTAGGTGTACCTCGATCCCTTTTAACTGCTGTCGCCATGAACCGTGGAAACTTCTGTCGTCATGAACTGTGAAAACTGTACGCACCATTCCAATATTTAGATGTCCTTAACCTAGCACGCGAATCTTTGTCGCTTTCGAAAGTGAGCAAATCACGCGCCATACGTACGAACACTGAAAATAGGAGCTGAGTCTAGCGCTTTTTGGAAAATGTCTATAGACCTTTTTCGCAAGGGCGCCGCCATCTTGAATTGTCGTCACTTCCAGTATGGGCGAAAACATTGTTTTGCCGTCGCCACGCCAATAAAAGGCATGTAGGAGATAAACGTAACTGTCACACATTTTCGTTTTGCCTCCCTCTATTTTTTTACTAGTTGCAGGTTGAAACGTTTTGATATTTTTTCGTCGCCCATACCGGATATGCCTACTTGGCGGTCGGGGGCGAGAATAAGCAGAAAAGGTCTATAGGGCGTTTTCAGATAAGATCGAACAACCTTGTCCGGTGACCATTTTTTAATTTCAATGAAAAAAAAATTTGCTGGCTTTATGCCCAGAAAAATAAAAGCAATCCTTGTTTTCGGAAAAAAAAATTGTCTTTTCGAAAAAAAATTTGTAAGCACCCCTCAGTCACGTGCGCGTTTTGCGTATCGCGCGATGTTGACATTTCGGGCGGCTTCCCCAAAAAAACTGTTCTGGCTACGGGTCTCAAAATATTCACTGACAAATTAGGCATAGGAAGGTTTGAAAAAAAGTATTTATCACCGAATATTAGGGTAGCTATTTTGAAAAAAAAAATCGCAAACACGGCACATTGCGCAATAATGCTCTGGATTAAAGAATATTTTTCTCCGTATCTATAAAAGCTAAGGTCTTCAAACTTTGCCAGTGTGTTGCCCTGTATATATTTCATCTTTGTGTAAAATATTGTTGTCCTGGTTAGCGGGAGAACTTTACAAGAATTGCTCTCAAAGGGGCATTTAACTAAAAATGCATTATTTTGAAAATCATTTAAAAAAAGGCCATCTTTAATTTTTTTAACTCTCTGAAATTAACGTTTATAATATGTACTAACAGAGTCTGCAAAAACATGATGCAATATTTGTGTGGCTTTTAAGTTAGAAAGCGAGAAACAAGGCCAAATTGACGCTAACGCGGTTGCCATAAATGGGGCGTGCTCATTCCCGTTCCTCACAATTTCATTATTATTAAAACGTGTAAAAATGCTACAGGGTGGTCAGGAAAAGACAAATTGACAGCACAGAGGTGGACGGTAGTTTTGAAGGGAAAATTCTTAATACATTTTCGTACAACCGCCCCAAAAATGCCCATGGGCCGGAGCGATCGAGCTGCGCCACCCTGTAACATGCTTCGCGGTGCCTGTTTCAACAGCCGGCGCATAGCGTTTCCGTCTACGCGACGTAAAAGAAGCAACCGGAGCGATCTTTGCAAACAGATCAGCCTACAACCTTGGCGCTAACATGATATCGGAGGTAGGGCGCGGCAGAACCTGAAACTGCGCCGCCTGTGAGCGCCAATAGATCCGCCGCAGTGGAGGGCCGCACAGCGCGTAGAAAATAGAAGATACTTAAAAGCAAAAAAATGTCGATTTCCTAAGATTGTTTGTATTAAGGGTGTCCAAACAGGACACTACGATACGCACGACTCCTGCAAGTCGTTGCTGCGCGCCGCTGGCTCCGCTTCCGGCCGTCGGAGGGAAACTTCCCTCCCGTCAAAGCCGCCGGGGGAAGCGTCCCCCGCTAGATCTCCCCCTCGCTTCCTCCACGGCGGCCTTGCTCTGCTCATCACGTGGGTCCGGAGAGCCACTCACACGCTCTCTTGGCTGTCGGTCAATCGCTCAAGGCCTCCGCCGCTTTGGGAGTCCCGAAAATGGGAAAGGGAAGACTCGAGTGTGAGGGGGCAAGCCAGGCGAACGCGCGTCGTGTCCAAGGTCGTGTCATCGTCCAGCAGTTCTGTGGATTGGATCGGATTCCCGCGGCTCTTGTTCCTAACGTACCTCGTATAGACAAACAAACGTGGTTGGTTTGAAATTTAATAAAATAAATGCTATATTCTTAAGTTCTCAGTGTTTCTACATACAACTAAAAGTCTCCCTTTTGCGCACTGCACTTTATTAATTTTTTTCGAGCTACGAGCGTGGATTTTGACGAAAAAAAGCTGAGCCGAGGCGGCCGAAACGCGCGCTTCGACGAAGGAATCTCCCAAATCCATCCGAAGCCGGACTTCTTTGGCCTTCCTGCCGAGGTGACGGCGGTAGCAAGGTCGGCGACTTTGTGATCCGCGGGAGATAGACAGGCATCAGGCATACCATTGGCAGGTGGCGTGTGACGTCAAGTCTGACGAGCACCGACGTCAACGACAAGTGGAGAAGGCGAGGAGGCAAGTCGTGAATGTGGCTTGGCCAGCTTGGCCGGTGTCCAAACAGACATTCGACCGACGACTCCCGGACGGTTCAATTTTGACGATTTTTGCAGGAGTCGTGTGGTTTGTAGTAGCCTGTTTGGACAGGCCTTTAGACGTTTTCGGATAGAATCGAACAACCATGTCCGGTCGACATTTTTTTTAAATTTTAGCAAAGTATATCTGTTTTACTTGTTGTGCAAGCGCTAAAAACGATATCAAAAATTTTTTTTTGCGGAAAATAAAATTTTTCTCTTGAGGAAAAAAAAAATCACAAAAGTCGCGGTCGGTATACGCTCTCGTTTTTGCGACTATCGTGAAAACCGTTCTTGCGGATATTTTATTAAAGAAAAACTGTTGTCGTCTTAGGTTTAATATTTTTTTTGTGCAGAGACTCTACATAAAGTCAAAATGAGGCAAACATGTATTATCGATCACGAAGCAACTCAGAGCTTTGTGTGGCATCCGGATCTTAAGACTGAAAATTCAAATTTTTTTAAATAATCTGAACGCGTTTTTTTTATATTTGCATAAATTGGTTCATTAAAATTGAAAAAAGATAAGCTTTCTAAAATAAATTCACTGACGTTTATACAGGTTACCGATTTTGCAATAATTGGAAAATCAGTTTAAAATGAAGGCCATCGCAATTTTTTTATACCTTTCACAGATCATGGCTCACAATCTGTCCCATATGTCCTATTAGGCCCTTCAAAAATGCTTCGCAATATTTATTTTTTATTTTACACGGCTTTAAATAAACAGAAGTTGCCGCAAAGAGGAGTAGGGAAATACAGGGACGTTGCCGATTTCAAACAAGTGCAAGCAAGGGGTCGAAAAATGTAGGAAGTTTGTGAGAAGAGAAAGCACTGTGACAGGTATTCGTAAAAAAAATTAGAATTGATACAAACAATTGCAGGTAAGTTTGAAGTACAAGTCAACAATTTAAATAAAGATTTCTCGGATCAGTGAATTTCGGAGCCTACCCTTCGTGGGGAGGCTGGGCTGCTGACGTTTAAATAGTGATAAGAGTGATGATAACACAGGCTTGAAAGTGGTACTAATTGAAACTAGTTCAGTTAATCGAGACTCTGCGCGCACATTCTGAATTTGTCGCGTGAATTCTTTCTTGCCGGACGCCGACCTGAGACGGTCACGGCGCTCTCCTGGCACTCCGAGGGGGAACATTTTTTTCCCCGTTTTGCCTGTAGTGATCACTGTTCGTTTCTTCTCAGTGGCACCGCAAGCTCGCGACCTCGAGCTGCTTTTCGCGGCCATAGGAGACTTTACATTTTAAAGATATATCTTTATACTGTGGCTACTGTTCTTGCTAAAAGAGCTGTGGATGCGAAACGTCGTACCGCGTACACTACCACAAGTGACAGGACTGAATTCCACGCACAACGGAAACAGAGTCCCAGCTCATTTGCGCCTTTCATGTCCCTGAACGCTTTGACGTAAGCTTTCGGGGGAGGTAGATTTGTTTCACCTTCGACAGTTTTGAGTGTTCAGTGGGGCAACCACCTCTAACGTCGACTTGATCACCGACTTGGTGGGCCGTCGGAGGCTGCACATCGTTGGCTGGTGCTTGACACGACCCCCGACTCAATCACAGGCACTCTTGCTGCGTCATGCCCTTGCGAGAATATGTCAATATGTGTCCCAGATTATATTTTATATAAGGCCGCATATGGGCATATACGTAGACATATAAGGTCATATATTGCCATATAAGGGGTGAAATCAGGGCAGATATGGCAAGGTGACACCATATATGACGAAATATATTGCCAGATAAAGTCATATATGGTGCCAGTGGCTGCCATATATAACAGTATATGATGCCTGATACTCCTGTATATGGCACTATATGGTGCCAGTCAAGCCATATACAGATGGCTCAATGTTGCGGCAGGCGGTTGGTTCATATATAGCAGTCTTGTATTTTTTTATCAATTCTAATAGTGTTGTACAATCATTTGTTATACAAAGACATATTGCATATCTCAATTCCGAAGTTTCTCTGAAATTTTTTTATATCTGTATGGCATCAATATTTTTTCAGATAAACTGAATTGCTCTCACTGTATTATTTCTAAGAACACACCGAAACACTTCATATCAATTGCATCACCGTTTCCAGATTTTATTAGTTTTTCATGACACCCAAATGACAAATCAAGATGAGTATATAGGTGTGTGACACAAAATTAGTCTCATCAAGTTATTTTCAATCGTAGGTGATTTGCAACTACCCAGGCAGCACAAGATATTGTGCCAACATTGGTCTCAGCATGGTTAAGGTGGCCCCATATGGGCCCAGCTTGACCAGTCTAGAGCCAGCATATCATGATGCTGGCACTAAACTGGCTACATGTCGGCAACATTTGCCGTTATTGCCAGCGTCTAACCAATATCGCGGCATCCTGGCTACATGACGGCAACATTGGCCGTTTCTGCCAGCTTCCAAAAGATATTGCTGCATCCCGGCTACATGACGGCTACACGACGGCAACATTTGCCGTTTTTGCCAGCTTCAAAAGATATTGCTGCATCCCGGCTACATGACGGCTACACGACGGCAACATTTGCCGTTTCTGCAGCCAGCTTCTAAACAATATTGCTGAAAATATATGAAGTTCCATCCTCGGTATATTTAAAGGGTATATCGGGCTCTGTTTTGCAACACCGAATGACGGCACTGCACCAGCCAAATCGCGGCAACATCGCCGGGATGCTTCCATGTTCTAGCAATATTTAAACACAGAAGCATTTTTGCCTATAAAACCTTAACCATCACACTTTAAAACCTCAATTGATTGATGTTTCTTTCATCTCAGAGCGCAGCTCTTAGGCGCCCGTTTCCGGGTTGAGCGGCGTCGCCGTCGGCGTAACAGTAAAGCGTCGGCGTAACGCTTTTTCGTGACGCGCCACGAAAAAGCGTTACGGCGACGCGTTACGCGACGCCGAGGCGTCACGAGAAAGCGTTACGCCGACGCGTCACGCGACGCCGAGGCGTCACGATAAGTCATTACGCGACGCCGAGGCGTCACGAAAAAGCGTTACGCTGACGCGTTACGCGACGCCGAAGCGTCACGAAAAAGCGTTACCGCCAAGGCGTAACGCGACGCCGAGGCGTCACGAGAAAGCCTGACGCGACACCGACGCGTAACGAAAAAGCGTTACGCCGACGCGTTACGCGTCATGAAAAAGCGTTACGCGACGCCGACGTGTCACGAAAAAGCGTTACGTGACGTGTTATGGTTACGCCGACGGCGACGCCGACGCGTTCCGAAAAGCGTTACGCCGATAAGGCGGCGTTTTCTTCGGGGATACCTTAGCGGAGGAGAAAAACGGTCTATTACAATTCCCTTATATTTCTGTAGCCGGTGTCGCTACCGTAATCATTAATGGAGTTATCGTGTTGTCTACGCAGTTTGAAGACAATTTTTGGGGAGAGCAGACATAATGTCCCAGCTTCTTCCTGTTTTACGTTCCATGATAACCTTTGTTTGCTGATTAAAATCTACATCAACTTATGTGCCAAAAAAAGAAGAAAAACAGGGTGTTCGACATTTTAATTTAAGTTGATTTTTTTTTATTTGTGAGGACATGCAATTGCTTAATTAATCAATAAATATTTGTTTTAAGTTTGTATTTTTCGCTTGAAAATTATTTGTATTTTTTTTTGGTCTGAAATTTTGGTCGTGTCAGTAAAAGCGGGTTGTTTTGAGATTTTCAAGATCCCGTACAGCCGACGATACACCAGTGACGTAGGTAGAGGAGGCGGGGGAGCTTTCAGGCGAAAGCCCTCTTCCTCCTGCCTCTTTCTCCTCCTCGTGCCTCGTCCTCCCCCACCTCCCTCCCGCTTGGTGCATTATGGGAGACGTCCCATAATCCAACGCGCGCTTCACCGCGGTGCATTATGGCACGTTTCTCCTGATGCACCGTGCGGTTACGCCGACGGCGACGCGTCACGATGACGCGTTATGGCTATCGTTACGGTCGCCGTCGGCGTAACCGTAACGCGTCAGCGTAAAGCGCGAAACACATATACGACGAAACCGTCCGATCCGACGTCCGATCAGGCGATATGGCGGTCGGAGGAGGGGTTTTCAACGCTCTCCGGTGCTACGAAAACCCTCGCCTCCGAAGGTCATTCTGGCAGTTCGCACGTCGGATCGGACGGTTTCGTCGCACATGTGTTTCGCGCTTTACGCTGACGCGTTACGGTACGCCGACGGCGACCGTAACGATAGCCATGACGCGTCATCGTGACGCGTCGCCGTCGGCGTAACCGCACGCTGCATCATGAGAAACGTGCCATAATGCGCCGCGGTGAAGCGCGCGTTGGATTATGGGACGTCTCCCATAACGCACCAAGCGGGAGGGAGGTGGGGGAGGACGAGGCACGAGGAGGAGAAAGAGGCAGGAGGAAGAGGGCTTTCGCCTGAAAGCTCCCCCCGCCTCCTCTACCTACGTTACTGGTGTATTGTCGGCTGTACGGGATCTTGAAAATCTCAAAACAACCCGCTTACTGACACGACCAAAATTTCAGACCAAAAAAAATACAAATAATTTTTAAGCGAAAAATACAAACTTAAAACAAATATTTAATGATTAATTAAGCAATTGCATGTCCTCACAAATAAAAAAATCAACTTAAATTAAAATGTCGAACACCCTGTTTTTCTTTTTTTTGGCACATAAGTTGATGTAGATTTTAATCAGCAAACAAAGGTTATCATGGAACGTAAAACAGGAGAAGAAGCTGGGACATTATGTCTGCTCTCCCAAAAATTGTCTTCAAACTGCGTAGACAACACGATAACTCCATTAATGATTACGGTAGTGACACCGGCTACCGAAATGCAATAGAGTTGGGTCGAAACCGAAACTATATGTACGGTGGAAAAGCGCCGAAAAATACATGATCAGAGAGAAAGACAGCAGGACAGGGCGCACTCTCAGCTAAAGTTTATTTGAAAAGTACACATATATATACCCGGCAGAAATACTTATCGTCACTCATTTCAGACCAGCCCCGTTTCAAAACTCATATTTATGGCTAGTCGTATTTCAATCCATTGCTTCGTTCCAATCCAAA
>JAZHYW010012904.1:0-48139 GCA_037355805.1 Ixodes ricinus | reverse complement strand
CGACGGTGCACAAGCTACTCCGATCCTGTTACGTCATTGCAGTTTATCAACCGTGTGCCCGATCCTACAAGCAAGTGAAACTGCACCGTGCTGCCTGCTGCGTCGGACGCCTTGCTCCACAACAAAGTGACTATCGTGGCCAGACTGCAACGAGCTGAAACGTGTGGCCACGCCTACGGCGCCAGACACGGGCGACGCCAGCGGGACATCGTCGCCATGAGAATCATCACAGGCGCCGGACCTCGGCATTCTGGCAGCAGCGGCGACAGACGACAGTGCACAAGCTAATCCGTCCTGTTACGTCATTGCAGTTTATCAACGGTGTGCCCGATCCTACAAGCAAGTGAAACTGCAGCGTGCTGCCTGCTGTGTCGGACGCCTTGCTCCACAACAAAAGTGACTATCGTGGCCAGATTGCAACGAGCTGAAACGTGTGGCCACGCCTACGACGCCAGACACGGGCGACGCCAGCGGGACATCGTGCCATAAGAATCATCACAGGCGCCGGACCTCGGCATTCTGGCAGCAGCGGCGACAGACGACAGTGCACAAGCTAATCCGTCCTGTTACGTCATTGCAGTTTATCAACGGTGTGCCTGATCCTACAAGCAAGTGAAACTGCAGCGTGCTGCCTGCTGTGTCGGACGCCTTGCTCCACAACAAAAGTGACTATCGTGGCCAGATTGCAACGAGCTGAAACGTGTGGCCACGCCTACGGCACCAGACACGGGCGACGCCAGCGGGACATCGTGCCATAAGAATCATCACAGGCGCCGGACCTCGGCATTCTGGCAGCAGCGGCGACAGACGACAGTGCACAAGCTAATCCGTCCTGTTACGTCATTGCAGTTTATCAACGGTGTGCCCGATCCTACAAGCAAGTGAAACTGCAGCGTGCTGCCTGCTGTGTCGGACGCCTTGCTCCACAACAAAAGTGACAATCGTGGCCAGATTGCAACGAGCTGAAACGTGTGGCCACGCCTACGGCACCAGACACGGGCGACGCCAGCGGGACATCGTGCCATAAGAATCATCACAGGCGCCGGACCTCGGCATTCTGGCAGCAGCGGCGACAGACGACAGTGCACAAGCTAATCCGTCCTGTTACGTCATTGCAGTTTATCAACGGTGTGCCCGATCCTACAAGCAAGTGAAACTGCAGCGTGCTGCCTGCTGTGTCGGACGCCTTGCTCCACAACAAAAGTGACTATCGTGGCCAGATTGCAACGAGCTGAAACGTGTGGCCACGCCTACGACGCCAGACACGGGCGACGCCAGCGGGACATCGTGCCATAAGAATCATCACAGGCGCCGGACCTCGGCATTCTGGCAGCAGCGGCGACAGACGACAGTGCACAAGCTAATCCGTCCTGTTACGTCATTGCAGTTTATCAACGGTGTGCCCGATCCTACAAGCAAGTGAAACTGCAGCGTGCTGCCTGCTGTGTCGGACGCCTTGCTCCACAACAAAAGTGACAATCGTGGCCAGATTGCAACGAGCTGAAACGTGTGGCCACGCCTACGGCACCAGACACGGGCGACGCCAGCGGGACATCGTGCCATAAGAATCATCACAGGCGCCGGACCTCGGCATTCTGGCAGCAGCGGCGACAGACGACAGTGCACAAGCTAATCCGTCCTGTTACGTCATTGCAGTTTATCAACGGTGTGCCCGATCCTACAAGCAAGTGAAACTGCAGCGTGCTGCCTGCTGTGTCGGACGCCTTGCTCCACAACGAAAGTGACTATCGTGGCCAGATTGCAACGAGCTGAAGCGTGTGGCCACGCCTACGACGCCAGACACGGGCGACGCCAGCGGAACATCGTGCCATAAGAATCATCACAGGCGCCGGACCTCGGCATTCTGGCAGCAGCGGCGACAGACGACAGTGCACAAGCTAATCTGTCCTGTTACGTCATTGCAGGTTGGTTTACGTTACTTATTTCGCATCAACATTTCTAGCTCTGTCGCTGCTGCTGCCTGCGGTGTTTACTGTTTGGTGAACGTTTTTATCTGGTAATGGCTGGCGCATTGTGTTTAAAATGCCAAGAGGAAATTCTTAATGCTGAACAATCTATTTCGTGTAGTGAATGCGAGTATTCGTACCATTGTGGGGTTTGCGCGGGGGTGTCCGAAGTCACGTTAAAAACAAAAGGCGAGGCATATCGTAAGGCATGGAAATGCCCCACTTGCCGAGTCTCAAGGTTGAAAGGCGGGGCTGTCAGTAAACAAAAACCGGATGACGACATTTCAATTTCAATTCTGTTGGCTGACATGAACGGAAAGCTAGATGAGCTATTGAACCTTAAGGAAACTGTTGGGTGCATTGAAGCATCTGTCAGCATGATGTCTGCTCAGTATGATGAAATTCTGAAATCTGTCAACGAACAAAAGAAAGAGATGAAAGAGGTAAAAAGTAGACTTGCAGAAATCGAGAAAAAAGATCAGGAGGAGGAAGTGAAGAAGCTCAAGGCAGAACTTCACGACATGGAATGGCGAAGCCGTAAGCTCAATTTAGAGTTCCATGGTATCGCAAAAAGTAATGACGAAGACCTGATAAGCAAGGTGAATGAAGTGGCGCGAACTCTAGAAGTGCCCGAGCTAGCTGGAAGTGATATCACCGCGATTCACCGACTGCCATCAAAACCGGACAAAATTCCAGGCGTCATTGTCAGGTTTGCATCCCAAACAACTAGGGACGCATGGCTCTACCGGAAGAATAAGCTAAGGGCAACCGGAATGAGAGTGTACATCTACGAGAACATGACTAAACAAAACCGGGAACTCCTAGCGAAAACAAAAGAATGGGCGAAAGCGAACGGTTTCAAATACACTTGGCACAGAAACGGAAAAATCTTTGCTAGGCGCAAGGATGGTGACGATGCGGTTGTGATAAGGAGTGAAGACGATCTTGGAAGTGATTAGTTTGTAGTTTTAGTCATGGATCTTAGTTACACACTGGGTTTTCAATAAATTTACGATGGATTCTTCATACTTGTTTCCGGCTGACTTTGCAAAAATTCTTGAAGGTGGTTTTGAGGCTTCACTCAAACTTTTTCACTTAAATGTACGGTCGGCTAAAAATAAATCGATGGAACTTGAATGTCTTTTTAGCCAACTTTCAGTTAGATTGAACGTGATAATGTTCACCGAAACATGGTATTCCGACGAAACTGATGCATTTCATTTGCCGTCCTATAAAAGCTACTGTTTAAACCGGACTACAAGTCGCGGGGGTGGTGTTTGCGCATTGGTCCAAGAAAACATTAACTCTCAATTATTATCAAATTTTTGCGTTACAACTGGAGACTACGAAGTGCTATCTCTGATAGCAGATAATATGCTTATTTCTGTTGTTTATCGCCCACCGGATGGCAATATTGTGAATTTTTTACGTTTTTCGAGAGGCTCTTGGGATTCGGTAGTGACAATAATTTTAGTGTGATAATCGGTGGGGATTTCAATATCAATATGCTAGTTAATAGCGCGCCTAAAAATGAGTTTGAAGTATTACTTGCCGCGTACGGATATCTTAATACGATAACCAGACCAACACGAATCACTGTTCACACAGAAACTCTAATAGACCTTTTCATTACAAATATTGATAATACACGTCTAAAAGGAGGAATATTTAGCACCCAGATCAGCGATCATCTCCCGATATTTATTTGCATAAACGAAGCTCTTCACCCAAAACGAGACATTCGGTCATTAAGACAATTTCAAAATATAACGCCTGACAATCTTGATATGTTTCGCAACGATATTGGAAGCGTGAGTTGGAATGATGTTTTAACAGAGACTGATCCCAATATAGCATATAGCACTTTTTTAATAGGTTTCAGACGATCTATGCGAAGGATTTCCCCTATAAGATATGTAAATCATCGCGTAAAATTCGAAAGCCGTGGATTACCCCAAACCTTCTATCAATATTTATTATAAAAAATCAGCTATTTCATAACTTTAACAAAACTAGAAATCAAGAGGATTTAAAAAAGTTCAAATGTTATAGAAATCAGCTGTCAAAAGAATTACGAAAAGCTAGGGAACGTTATTACCATAACAGTTTTAACTCGACAATTAGAAATGTTGAGGTCACTTGGAAAAAAGTGAATACGATTTTACGGGGTAGTCAAAAAAATGAACACCTAAAGAAGCTGTATATAAACGGCGAAGAAATAAAGAATACTGCTTTAGCTGATATTGTCACGAATTAAGGCGACGAATAGGCGAAGAGTAAACTGAAAATAAAGGTTTAATGGGCGAACTTGTGCCAACCAAAAATAAGTAACGAAAAAGCGTCGAGGCAGCAGAAAAGCAGGCGGCGATTCGGCGGCGAAACAGAAAGCGCGAGCGAGACTGACTCGACAAGGTCGCGGGTAGCTGCTTATCTACAGGGCGTCACTATCTCGAAAGTTCGGCAAAGAAGGCTCGAGCATCGCGCGCTCGGGGCGAGGATGAACTGGCACTTTCGAGAACAACAAAGCAGGTGGGAAGTTACGTCTGGTGCGAGAATGAACGCGAATCTTCTAGACGTCGGTGACCGGTCCGAGCGTTGCTTTCTCGGCCCTGCGAGCGGCATTATCCCCCTTTTAAAAGTGCATCGTCCCGATGCAACGCGAAAGGAAAACAGAAATGGCTAAAAAATTTACGGTGAAACGAAATAAACATGCAGTGTCGTAATCCTAGCGCGCGTAGAACGGCTTGAGTCGAACTACGTGGACGACTTCGGGTCGTGGCTGGCGGCGTCCTGATGGTCGGGTTCCGTCGGGGAGCACCTCGTAGTTCAAGTCCCCAAGGCGGCGGATGACCTTCTAGGGTCCGAAGTAGCGTTTTAACAGTTTCTCGCTGAGGCCGCGGCGGCGAATGGGCGTCCACACCCATACCCTGTCTCCGGGCTGGAACTCCACGTCGCGGCGACGAAGGTTGTACCGGCCAGCGTCCACACGTTGCTGGTCCTTTATTCGAAGACGGGCTAGCTGGCGTACTTCTGCTCGTTGGGTGACCAGCTGGGCGTCGTCGGTGCCGTCGTCCGTCGGGTCGTGGGGCAGCATGGCGTCGAGCATCGTCGTCACCTTTCTGCCGTGCACCAGCTGAAAAGGTGTAATGCCGGTAGTTTCTTGAATCGCCGTGTTGTACGCAAACGTGACGTAGGGCAACACTTCATCCCACGTCTTGTGTTCCACGTCCACGTACATCGAAATCATGTCGGCGATGGTCTTGTTTAGTCGCTCCGTCAGCCCGTTGGTCTGCGGGTGGTATGCCGTGGTCCGGCGGTGGTCGGTGTGGCTCAGGCGGAGTATCTCTTGTGTCAGTTGCGCCATGAACGAGGATCCTCGGTCCGTAATCAGGACTTGGGGAGCGCCGTGCCGGAGGACGATAGACTCCACGAAGAACTTGGCTACTTCCACGGCGGTCCCCGACGGGAGTGCTTTTGTCTCGGCGTACCTGGTGAGATAATCAGTTGCCACGATTATCCAACGGTTTCCCTGCGTCGACGGCGGAAAGGTCCGAGAAGATCCATTCCAATCTGCTGGAATGGTGCAGTCGGGGGCGCGATCGGTTGCAGGAGACCTGCCGGCTTCGTCGGTGGTTTCTTGCGTCGTTGGCATTCGTGGCACGAACGGACGTAGAGGTGGACAGTCTTCGGGAGCTTGGGCCAGTAGTATTTTTCTCGGATCCGTGCAAGAGTCCTACTGTAGCCAAGGTGACCAGATGTTGGGTCGTCGTGGCAGGCTTGGAAGATCTCTGCTCGAAGACTAGCAGGAATCACCAGGAGCCACGTCGAGTTGTTGTCCCCGAAGTTCTCTTTATAGAGGACACCTCTCCGGACGGCGAATCTTGGCAGGTCACGTGAGAAGGCTCGGGAAATGGTACCCCCTCGTCCGTCCAAGTGGGCCATCAGTGCGCGCAGCTCAGGATCGTCCCGCTGGAGCGCTGCCATACCGTGAATGCTCACCGCGCCAAGAAAGTGGTCGTCGTCATCGTCTTTGGCACAGCCGGTAGCTGACTCGACAGGGGCTCTGGACAGGCAGTCGGCGTCGCTGTGTTCTCGGCCTGACTTGTAGACCACGGTCACGTCGTACTCTTGCAGTCGTAGGCTCCACCGAGCGAGGCGTCCCGATGGGTCCTTCAGGCTCGCTAACCAACACAGCGCGTGGTGGTCGGTGACCACCCGAAATGGACTCCCGTACAAGTACGAGCGGAATTTCGTGATGGCCCAGACGACGGCCAGACATTCCTTCTCGGTCGTCGAGTAATTGCGTTCCACGTTCGACAGCGTCCGGCTAGCGTATGCGATCACGCGCTCCGCACCGTCTTGTCGTTGGACCAGTACCGCTCCGAGTCCTGTATTACTGGCGTCCGTGTGAACTTCCGATTCGGCTGATTGGTCGAAGTGGCCGAGAATCGGTGGTGACTGGAGCCGTCGCTTTAGTTCGTCGAATGCCTGTTGTTGTTCTCCGCCCCATTCGAAGATCACGGTGTCGTTCGTAAGTGCGTGAGCGGCGCAGAAATCTTGGTGAAATCCTGAACGAATTGCCGGTAGTATGCGCAAAGTCCAAGGAATCTTCGGACGGCCTTTTTGTCGGTGGGCGGTGGAAAGGCCGCTACGGCGCGAGTTTTCTCAGGGTTAGGACTTACACCTTCGTTGCTGACAACGTGGCCCAGGAACTTCAGTTCGCCATAGGCAAATCGGCACTTCGTCGACTTGAGGGTGAGTTCTGCGTTCCTGATTGCCTCAAGAACGGCCCGAAGGCGTCACAAATGCTCGTCGAAGTTGGCCGAGAATACCACGACGTCGTCGAGGTAAACGAGACAGCTCTGCCACTTGAGCCCTGCCAGGACGGTGTCCATGACACGTTGGAACGTTGCCGGCGCCGTGCACAGTCCGATGGGCATCACCTTGAACTCATACAGTCCGTCGGGCGTGACGATGGCAGTCTTTTCTCGGTCCCGTTCGTCGACCTCGATCAGCCAGTAGCCACTCTTAAGGTCCATCGACGAAAAGTATCGGGAGTGGCGCAGCCGGTCCAGCGTGTCGTCGATGCGGGGGAGCGGATACACGTCTTTCTTCGTGACCGCGTTGAGACGCCGGTAGTCAACGCAGAAGCGAAGCGTTCCGTCCTTCTTCTTCACCAGTACGACTGGAGAGGCCCACGGGCTGCTCGAAGGCTGAATGATGTCGTCGTTCAGCATCTCTTGTACTTGTTTACGAATGGCCTCTCGTTCCTTTGGGGAGATCCGGTACGGCGGCCGATGCACAGGGAGCGCATCCTCGTTCGTGACGATGCGGTGTTTCGCAACTGTTGTCTGGCGCACCCTCGATGTCGTTGCAAAGCAGTCACCGAACTCGGCGAGGAGGTCTCCGAGCTGTCGTCGTTCCGTGGCACTGAGCTTGGGGTTAACGTCGAGCTGCGGCGGCGGTGTACTGTACGGCTTACATGGTGAGGGCTCGTCGGAGATCACGGCGATTTCGGCGTCGGCCCGGAGTTCCTCAACGTGTCCTACAGCGGCACCTTTCGTGAGGTGCTGCGCCTCCGGTCGAAAGTTCGTCACAAGGACCACAGTACGTCCATCCTGCAGCTCCGTTACGCCCCTTGCGACGCCTATTCCTCTTCCGAGAAGCAGTTGGACGTTGCCCTCCAGAAGGACTTTCCCGTGGGCAACTGCATCGGTCACGACGGGCACAAAAACACTCGACCGTGGCGGCAGGTTCACGTGGTTCGCAATGACTCGGACGGCGGCTGGCGTTGTTTTGGATCCCTCCGGAAGTAGGACGGGCTTTCGCAGCGTCAATCGGTTTGCTCCGAGGTCTATCACGGCACCGTACTCACAGAGGAAGTCCATGCCAAGGATGACGTCTCTCGAACAGTCCTTGAGGAGGACGAATTTCACGGGACAGGTCTCTCCGTGGATGTACACGCGCGCAGTACACCTTCCCACTGGTGTGATGAGATGTCCGCCGGCGGTTCGTATTTTCGGGCCATCCCACGGCGTCATCACTTTCCGAAGGCGGCGAGAGAGCTTCCCACTTAAAGCGGAATAGTCTGCTCCGGTGTCGACGAGTGCCTTCGCGTCGTGGCCGTCGATGATTACGTCGAGGTTATTGGACACCGTCACAGAAGCGTCGTTCTGATGCGTCTCGTCGCTAGTGTGGGAACCCTCCGACGCTTGTGGAGGATGTTTGCGGCGGTCGCCTTCGGCAACTCCACCTCCAGGGGTTGCCGCGCTTAGTTTCTCCGACGAGGGGCGGGGGCGACAGGCTCTCACGGCGGGATCTGCGTAGAGGCGATGCTGGTCGGTGTGGTGACGGCGATCGGAAACCGCGACGGGTAGACGGTCCCGGGGATGGCGACCGGCGGAGGTATTCGTCAATGTCCCGGGGTCGCTCTCCGTAGCGTGGTCGCGGGTCGTCGGGGTGGAAGCCGCGTAGCCCCAGCTGCCGGTACGGGCAACGGCGGTAGACATGGTCGGCTTCCCCGCAATGGTAACAAAGCGGGCGTCGGTCGGCGGTTCGCCACACGTCGGTTTTTCGCGGTGAGGGTCGCTCTGGTCGGACGTGCTGCCGTTTTTCGCGTCGTTGGGAGTACTGTGGCGCTGGAGGGTCACGTCGTGGTGGCGCCGTAGCTTGGCGGGGAACTTGCGGTGGTCGTCTGGTCATGGCTGCGTAGGTCAGCGTCGGTTCCTCGGAGGCTGGCGCGTCGACTAGAGGTGCAGGCTGCAAGGCCCGCTGTACCTCGTCGCGTACAATCTCGGCGACCGACAGCGACGCTGGGCGCTCAGCAGCGGGGAGAAGCTTTCGAGCTCCTCTCGGACGACGTCCCGGATAACGTCGCGGATGTCCCGGGTACGGGCGCCGATTTCGTCATTAAGCAGCGTGGAGGCAACGACGCCGGGATGTCGTTGGTAGAAGGAGGCGCGCGCTTGGAGGGCGCGCTCCATGTTCGTTGCCTCCGTAACAAACGCTTCGACTGTGGTCGGCGGGTTGCGGACGAGGCCCCCAAAGATGTCGTCCCTCACCCTTGTGGGTCGGCACGCGCGCTCAGACGCAGGACGTCT
This sequence comes from Ixodes ricinus, assembly GCA_037355805.1. NCBI lineage: Eukaryota > Metazoa > Arthropoda > Arachnida > Ixodida > Ixodidae > Ixodes > Ixodes ricinus. Next base: position 39,072 of record JAZHYW010012904.1, on the reverse strand, counting down.
TGAACGAAGCTGGTGACGCTTTCGTTGGGGCCTTGCGTCCTCGTCCGAAGGAGGTCCTCGGCTCTCTCCTTCGGTGCTGACTAGCGAACGTCCCTCGGAGCTCTCCTTTCAGCTGGTCCCATGATGTTATCGAGGTTTCACGATTCTCGAACCAGTGTCGCGCCGTGTCCTCGAGGAAAAAATAAACGTTTTGCAGACGGTGTTCGGGAGTCCATTGGTTGTGCAGCGCCACCCGTTCGTATTGCTGCAACCAGTCTTCGACGTCTTCGTAGATCTCGCCGTGAAAGGACGTCGGCGTACGAGGGGCGACGGGCAGGTAAACGACGGGGGTGCTGCTGTGGTCTGCGTCGTCGATGAAGCCATCGTCGTTATTGTTTGCCTTGTCCTCGCCGGGAGTGGTCCGAGCTCAGGAGCTTGTCCTTGAAGACGGCGGCTGGCAACGATGCTCCGAGTCTTCAACGGAAGGTCGTCGGGAAATGGGGCCTGCTGAGCGAGTTCTTGTAGGGGTACGTTGCACGGGTTTCATACCCCACACCTCCACCAGAAATGTCACGAATTAAGGCGACGAGTAGGCGAAGAGTAAACTGAAAATAAAGGTTTAATAGGGCGAACTTGTGCGCAACCAAAAATAAGCTAGCGACAGAGCGTCGAGGCAGCAGAAAAGCAGGCGGCGATTCGGCGGCGAGACAGAGAAGCGCTAGCGAGACTGACTCGACAAGGTCGCGGGTAGCTGCTTATATACGGTGCGTCACTATCTCGAAAGTTCGGCAAAGAAGGCTCGGGCATCGCGCGTTCGAGGCGAGGATGAACTGGCACTTTCGAGAACAACAAAGCAGGTGGGAAGTTACGTCTGGTGCGAGAATGAACGCGAATCTTCTAGACGTCGGTGACCGGTCCGAGCGTTGCTTTCTCGGCCCTGCGGGCGGCAATATGTTTAATGACTATTTTGTAAATTTAGTGAACATAAATTACGACGATGATGCTTGTAGGTATATTGAAAGAGAAGTGCAAATTCAATCTTTTTGGATCCGGTTGACGATTCCGAGGTTTTTAAAGCATTTATGAATCTAAATAACACTCGTAGCAGAGATATAGATGATATACAGATTAGACCTGTGAAATACGTCTTAGACTTAATTACGCCTTATTTGACTGATATATTTAACTTATGTATATCTGAAGGTGTATTCCCTGAGCGTATGCAGATAGCAAAAGTTTCTGTACTGCATAAGAAATGTGATAAAAATGACATAAATAATTATAGACCAGTTTCCATACTGCCTGTTTTTTCAAAGGGGCTAGAAAAACTTATTCATACATGGCTCTCAAAATTTTTCGATAAGCATCAGCTAATTACAAAATCTCAGTTTGGATTTCGAAAGCACCGTTCTACTGAGCTTGCGTTACTTGAAGAAAAGGACTTTATTTTACGTAATCTAGAAGATAGGAAACTAGTTTTGGGAGTTTTTATTGACTTTACAAAAGCTTTTGATTATTTAAACCACAAGCTCTTATTACAGAAACTTGAATGTTACGGAGTACGTGGGCAAGCCCTTCTTTTATTGCAACCATATCTCAAGAATCGTAAACAATATGTGTGCTGTAATAATTTTTCATCCAGTATAAAACTCATAGTTTCTGCAGTACCACAAGGAAGTATGTTAGGCCCTTTTCTCTTTAACGCATATGTAAATGACATTGTGAATATTTACCAAACAATTAAAGTGATAATATATGCTGACGACACAACACTTATCTATGCTGCAGACGATCCTGAGGAGCTCGTGTCAAAAGTGAACCTATTGTTACGCCAGATATCGGTATGTAGTAAAAAGAACGTTTAAAAAATACAAGTAAAACTAAAGCCGTACTATTTCGATCTAAGCATAAAATCCTTCCTCCAATAAACACCATTACTTTAAACTCTGTAAATATCGAATTAACTGATAATTTTAAATCACTTGGAGTAGTGTTTTTCTCAGAATATGTCCTCGGATAACCGTATTGAACATTTAAATAAAAAATTGTCAAGAACTGTGGGTATTATATGTCGGCATCGGTATATACTTCCTACATCTGTGAAAATATTAATATACAAATCATATATTTTATTCTCATTTAAATTATTGTTCGTTGGTTTGGGGTACTACCACAGCAACTGATCTTGAGAAAGTGCACCTGCTTCAACAAAAAAATGTTGCGAGCAATTGCAAAAGTGACCTTATCTTTCGCACACGGAAAACCCTGTTTAAAACTTATATACTCAGTATTCACAATCTTTATAACTATAGGCTATCCAGAAAACTTAGAACAGAATTTCTTTACAACACTTTGTCCCTGGTAGAATTGTCTGGTTTGCAACAACATATCGTACCATACCAAATTCGTAATCGCAGATTACTGGTACGTAGCAACGTGTCGGCTAAACACTGGAAAGGAAATGTTAGCATACCGAATCCCAAAGCTTCTAAATGTATTGCAATCTGAAGGTGTCTTTATAGATAGATTAAGTATGGGTGAATTGCGCTCTGTCATGCATGATTTTGCATATGTAGGTTGATGCGATATTTTTTTCTCGTAGTTTAAAAGTATGTTTTGTGTTGATTTGCGGATGTCAACTAATATGGTGCTCAGTGACATTTTCTGTTTTCTTGTTATTTTCTTTTTTTTTTCGTATTCATTGTAATTATGGACGATTTTGTTTGTATATTGATATTTCCGACGCTTCTTCAGAATGTACTGGGGCCGAGAACTCGTCAAGCCGCGTAGCGCGGCTTTTTTCTTGGCTCCATCATTAGGTGCAATGGAAATGAACTGTTATATTATCTCCGGGTCCGGAAATGTTATGGCCAAGCACGTACGATCCTTATGTGCACCCTCAAATTCTACATAAAGGCAAAAAAAAATCCTGGCAAGCCTGCGGAATAACTTGACCAGATTACCATCACCATCGCATATTTTGGACAGAAAAACAGCCACCACCATTCGCTGTGCACAAACTCGACCAATATACGTAGGCCACCTTCAACATTATATCGAGGGTGGGACGGGACCACAACAATGCGATTAGTGCGGTGAGTACACGAACAACAAACATGTTTTGTGGCTGTGCACCAGGGCACAGGCTTCCCACAACACCCTGCTCTCCTCTGTATCTGCACACCTTAGACGCACCACCTGGGAACAATTTTTGCACCATCCCAAGACCACCATCTTCTGTGGACATTGCGATACCAGCACATAAAGGTAATTGTCAAGAATGATGATACAGCTGGACCATCAGCTACATCAGCCCATATATAGATAACCCGGACTATGCTAGAATCTCAATATCACGTTTAATTCATTCATTCATTCCCGTGTTTAGGTTCAGGGCTTGATCGACCTGATAAATATTTATTTACAGTCCACCCCGGTAGAATACTAAGTAAATATTTACAGACGAAAAATGGGAGTCTGTTAGGCTCTTGCCTTGCACCAGTCCGTAGTGGAATATTTCTTCTATTTGTTGACACGGCTATCAACGATCAGTTGGAACTGGTCCTTTCAGGGCTGCATAGTGTTTAGGTAGGTCGACGATTACTTGAATATTTATCCAGACGTTGTGTCCGTTGACAGCATTTTTGAAGTTTTGAAAGACTGTGCAGCGAGATTAACTTTTAAGCGGGAAAATTCTTCAAAGGAAGGATTACAATTCCTTGATTACCGGTTACATCCTCATTCTTCGCATCTTTGTTGCGCCTTCCAGCAGAGATCGGAGAAGCCTGCCCTTCCTTTCACCAGTGCTCACCCCAAGGCATTTAAGCATGGCATAGTGAGGTCACTTTTCTAGTCCTCATTCTCCAAGTCGTGTACGCATTTCTCCGAAAGAATCCTCAAGCTGCAGCATCGGAGCTTTAAAAAAGCAGGCTTTCCGGCCGACCTACTTTATTCCACCCTTGAGACATTTATTCTCATACCATAACTTCCGCAAGCTGTTGCCAAAGTGAAAAGTCGCTTCGCTGTGATTTCCTACATGCACAATTCCGCGCACCGTTTAAAATCTATCGCGTTCAAGTTCGACACGAGTGTTGTTTTTTCCTGTCGTATGCGCCTTAAGCACATGTGTAAAAAGGTTAATGGGAGCGACAGTCGCAAAGGGTGCATTGTAAAACATGTGAGAAAGTTCGTAGAGTGCGAACAAAGAAAGGTTTATTAAATTCCTCTCAGCTGCGGAAGCCAGTACATTGAACAAACTTGGATATGTGTCAACCATCGACTCAGCGAACACAACTTGGAAGCATCAAATGCATCAAATTAGTCTTTTCACACAATCGTCGTTCGCAGACGCACGTGCGATGACTGTACTCTTCATTTCTCTGATAATAGAATACTCGGCGGGCACAGCAACAAATTTGGGGGAGGAATCATTATCCTTCGCCCTGAAAACTGTCAACAACATTTCCCCACCTTCATTACCACTGACAAAGGCAGAGGTCGAATTCCTAAGACCAGAAATGACTAGATTACTGACTCCTCCACGTGACGCTAGTGGTTTTTAAACTTTTATTTTTATAGTAGATTTCTCTTTGGGTCTCAACAACATTTCTGCATTATCACTGATAATGGCAAAGTTCGAATTCCTTGCACCAGAAATAAGTAGATTATTTATACGTCGTCGTGACTCGAGCGTTTTTTATACTTTTATATTTATAGTAAATTCCCTTTCCTTTTAACAATTTTTTGTTCTTTTGTTCATGCTCCCGAGTTCGCCGGGAGCATGAACTCGGCTTCCGGCGCCGTCCCAGAAGTTCCTGTGACTTTGCAGAGCCCGATAAAGCGCATAAGAAAATGAGCTACTGAAGACATTACAATGCATAAAATGACGACGTACAATGGCGATAGAAAAAGAAAAGTAGAGAGGGTTATGTCGACGTGCACCAATTAACAAAAGATGTCTGTCACCACACCTCCGCTCTTCAACGCAACTCAAATGGTGTTGTTGTTGTTTTTTTGTTTTTGTTTTAACTAGGACCTTTTAGTGTTTTAATTTAAAATTTTGCCCATCTCAGTTAAGCGTATGGTTTGTGAAGTTTTTATCTGTTATCTTCACCGTATATTTATTATTGTGTTGTTTTTTCCTTCCCAAAGTGTGTACTGACTCGATCTAGAAGCTGTTAGAAAAATAGACGAAAGGTGCATTCACACTGCCGTTCGAATCAAAACCGGGAAGCGGATCCGCTTTTATTCATCATCAAGCGCGCATGAAATTGTATGGAATCTTTAAGCAACCGTGTTCGCAACCACTTTACGAACGCGGTTCAACCGCTGGTGTGAATGCGGCTGAAGAGATCCGCAACCGGCAGTCCTGATATGCATCAAGCATTCTAGTTCCCATCTCCACTTTTTACATTCGATATTTTTTCTAGTTTCGTAAATGGCTGATCTTTACAGATTTACACGAGTTTCTTTCCACGGTCGATATACAAAGAAAAGTCAGGATGCACGTTATCACTCTGTGAAGTGCTTTTACATGAACCTGCTGAAATCAGCTTTCTTAAAGGCTCATGGCGATCAGCTGTTGATTTGTAGTCTTATATTTGAGAGAGTAGAAAACCAAAACTAGAAAACGGTCCCGTGCGTTTAGGCACGTTTTGTATGATTCGAATTGATCTTCAAACATTTCGGATGGTGTCAGTAAAATGTTGTCAACCCTAATTTAGTTTCCGTGTTTGTTTTCAAATACAGCAGATAAACCTCTCGTATACACCGCATAACGATTATTGCAACGCACTTATGTAGCCACGCAATAACAAAATAGCTTACGTAACCGAATCAGCAGCGCGTTTGACACACATGCAGTTGGCTCGGGCTAGATTCCCGGCATGGCGAGTCGTTTCATATACCTTTATGAAAGTAGAAGATTGAAGAAAGTTGGATAAACGTCTACCTTATTCATGCTGAGAATGTATACTTCTAGGCAGAATATTCTTGGCTCCCAAAGAGGGCTTAAAAGAAGCTGCCCCGCGCCGTACAAGTCAGTCTCAATCTTGCACTCGATCGTGCTACGCCGCCGACCTTTGACGCCTGCGACGCTACCTCTTTGCATTTTTGTTTTCGGTACAAGTTCGCCAAATAAAACGTTTAGTTTCTGTTCATTCGTCGCCTCATCATTTGTCGTTCGAGACATTTTGGTAGAGGTGTAGGGCACAGCATTCTTTGCCCGTGAAGTGTACCCCTCCAAAGACCCCCCTGACAAGTGAGGTGCTCAACCCCGGAAGGCTACCCTTCGCAGAAGAAGCCCAAGCCCGAGCCGAGCCGCAATACAAAAATACAAACCCCAGAATTCGGACCGCTGTACCAGAAGCAAAAGAAGAAATGTGCAACGATGGATACCCCATCTGTTGTCGTCATGCCCGTCACTCCCCAAACTCCGACGCCCCTAAACGACGAGGCGACTGGCCACAGCATTATGAACGTGCATCCCGCCACAATGGACTGGCGACTGAGCAGTACCGCCAGAGCCTCTACTTCTCGCTTGAAAGCTCTGCGAAGCACTGGTTTGAAAACCACGAAGCCTCGCTCACTACGTGGGAGTCCTGCGCCGCCGAATCGAAGGGGACGTTCATCAACGACCACCGTCTGAAACCAGCGGAGGATCGTCTTCTCACAAGGGTGCAGGGCCCCAACGAAAGCGTGACCAGCTTTGTTGAAGATGCCCTGCTCCTAAGTGCCTGATCTGATCCGGAGGCCGCCGAGGAAATGAAACTTCGCGCCCTCATACGTGGCGTGAAGAGTGAAATTTTCGGACGCCAAGTCCGCAATCTCCCGACGATTCTCGATGGTTTTGTAACTGAAGCCACCTATATAGAGCGCGCGCTGTCGGCTCGTGCAAGCCATTACCACCGTCTCGCCGGCGCGCCTGCTGCTCCAACCTTCGCATATTCCCGACTGAACCTGAACACCACCGGTGTTGACAGCTTTCGGGAAATCGTCCGCGGTATCGTCCGGGAAGAGCACTGCAAGTTCCTACCGCTGCTGATCGAGAGTCCCCACTCCCATTCGCCGACGTCGTTTGACAAGAGGCTCGCCGAGCCTTTCAGTCTGTTGCTCCCGTCACTGTACCAGCACCGGAGGAGCCCGCTCTAAACAACTCCGCAATGAACTGACAGCCACCACCATCCCTGCGTCCCTGCATAGTAGGCCCTCGACGTGAACATCCAGCGCCGCAGTATTCCCGACGCACGGAAGATCGGGCGCACGTCCGCCCAGAATAGGTTGCGCCAAGAAAGACCGACGTGTGGAGGACGGCGATCGACGCCCGTTGTGCAACCAGTGCGAAGAAGCCAACCATATCCACCACCGCCGGTCCACCTACGGGCTTCTGGGGCTGCGCGGCGTTTCCCCAAAACGACCCCCGTCCACGCTTCAGTGAGCGACCGCCGGAGATCCAAGAGTACCTCAATGACCTCGGTCTTTCTCGCCTGCACCTCGCCGCGGGTCCTGGTCGAATGCACTGCGACGTGCAGCTTTGCCGGTGCCCAACCCTGTCCTGAGAGCCTGTCGTCCTTGTCGCCCGGGAAAACTACGCACGGCAACACCTGGAAGTGGAGTTGTCGTAGACCAATTACGTAAAGAGCCTCGAATAACGCCGGACACCTCCAACTCGACCGACGCCATGCATCGGAACGACGATCATGCGACGATGTCGAATAACCTCGAAGTTACCATCGACAGCCACGACGCGACGGCACTCGTCGACACCGGAGCAGACTATTTCGTTTTGAGTCGGAACTGATCTCGCCATCCTCGGAAAGTGACGACGCCGTGGGATGGCCTGCAAGTACGAACATACATCGGCCATCTAATAACGCCGTCTGAAATGCGCACTGCACAAGTTGAAGTCCGTGGTGAGACGTGTCCGTGAAGGTCTTTAATTTGCAAGACTGTGCGAGGGATATTATACTCAGAATGGAGTTTACATGAAAGAACGGCGCTGTAATCGATCTCGGAGCAAACCGCTTGACGCTACGAAATCATGCCCCACCACCGGAGGAACCCAACTCGACGTCATCCGCGGTCCGAGTTTTCGCAAACCATGTGAACTTACCGCGGAATCTGGCGTTTTCGTACCCGTCGGTACCGATGAAACTACCCGCGTAGAAATTCTGCTCCAGGGAAGCGTCCAGTTGCTTCTAGAAAAAGCAATGGGTGCCGTCAGAGGAGTAAGAGAACTTCAGAATGGGCGTGCCATCGTCCTGCTTACAAATTTTTGACAAGAGCCGCAACACCTTACGAAGGGTGTCGCCGTGGGCAAAATCGGCAAACTCAGGAACTCAGCCGCAATCGCTTCACTTTCGGTAGAGCCGACCTCATCACGGCACTAGAAAACACCGCCCTCGCAACATGATATCGCCGCAAAGCTTCCTGATACTGAAAGAGACAGCTGCATGAGGTTCTCGGCGAATTCAGCGAGTGCGTCGCCACGTCCTCAGGGGTTTGACAAACAAACAATAGCGAAGCCCCACATTGACATCGACGACGACGCCGTCCCAGTGCACCAGCCGCCGTACCGAGTCTCCTTGAAAGGGAGGCAGCTTATTCAACAGCATGTTTAGGAAATGCTCGACGACGACATTATGCAACCCTTAAGCACTCCTTGGGCCTCTCCAGTTGTGCTCGTAAAGAAGATGAACGGAACTCTAAAGTTATGCGGGGACTACCGTGGACTGAACGCCGTGGCCAAAAAATACACGTATCCGCTTGTCCGCATCGAGGACCCATTGGACCGGCTGCGCCACTCCCGACATTTTTTGCCGGTGGAGGTAAAGAGTGGCTACTGGCAGAATGAATTCGACGACTACGACCACGAGAAAACTGCTTGCGTCAAGCCCGACGGATTGCAAGAGTTTAAAGTCCCAGGCAGGACATCATTGATGGACCCCCGTTGGCCCAATGCTGTCAAAACATGGTTTGAATATTATATTGGTCTGACGTCGGAATTTTCGAAAATGCCACCCGATTTAATGGTAGTCCAACATTGGTGCCAATGTTGGACCACTGGTTTGCCAACGTTCTAGCCCACGTTGGACCAACGTGGTTTGCGCTTTTATTCAATATTGGCATAGAGGTTTCACCGTTGGCTGAACCAACATTGGCATACAGCGCCTTACACACTGGCTGTTTCAATATTGCTATTCTAATATTGGCTTCCAGTCTAAAACACTGGCTATTTTTTGCATTCATTGTCTATGCCATTATTAGATGCCAATTTGCAGGCAGTGTTCTAACCAACGTCACAAAACAGTGCAGAGAACCAAGCAAGTCCCTTGCCCTTTTTCTTCAAGCATTGCTTTTTCTGGTACTAAAATCTTATAAATGCAGCAGTTTCGTTATATTTGGACACTTTAGAAATCATTAAAGCATGCCAATAAATTGTTCGTAAAGTTTGACAGTTCCTAATTTATTTAAATCCAATAAAAATATTAAAACAATTGTTCCTAGGCGGACTCGGCGGCAGGGTCGGCGGCAGGCAGGCCAGAGGTCTGGGCGAAGGGCTCAACAAAGGACTGGGCGGAGGACTGGGCGGAGGGTTTGTAGCGGCGCCGGACCCCCATCCCTCTCTACGTATGCTCAGTTCGCACTATCTCTATATATGGCAGTCTTATTTATGAATCCGACTTGGCCGGTGACTGCCGTTATTTTGCGCATAAACACGGAGAGGCGAAGCAAATATTACTTCTCCTTAATACATTATTTGAATTGTCTCTTGGAATAGCTCCCATCTTTTAACTCAACACCCTGAACCGAGCAAATGTAGATAATTAGGCTAATTGGCTAAGACAGGCCAATGTTGGCCAGCCTAAGCCAAACGATTACCAATGTTGATAACCCACTTGCTAAGAAATTCCAATGTTGGCCAGCCTAAGCCAATCGATTACCAACATTAGTAACCAATTGGCTGAGGCATTCCAATGTTGGCCGGCCTAAGCCAATCGATTACCAACATTAGTAACCAATTGGCTGAGGCATTCCAATGTTGGCCAGCCTAAACCAATCGATTGCCAACGTTGCGTAGACCATTGGTTATGACATGCCAGTGTTGGCCGGCCTAAGTCAATCGATTACCAATGTTGGTAACCCATTGGCTAACACAGACCAATGTTGGCCAGCCTATGCCAATCGATTGCCAACGTTGGTAAGCCACAGCTAAGACAGGTCAATATTGGCCAGCCTAAGCCAATCGATTAGCAACATTGGTAACCCATTGGCTAAGACAGGCCAATGTTGGCCAGCCGAAGCCAATCAATTACCAATGATGTTAACCGATTGGCTACGACAGGCCAATGTTGGCCAGTCTAAGCCAGTCGAATACCAACGTCGGTAAGACATTGGCTAAGAAAGGCCAATGTTGGCCAGCCTAAGCCAGCCAATTACCAATGATGGTGAGCCATAGACTATGACAGGCCAATGTTGGCCACTGTATGCATATGTACCCAAAATATTGGAATTGTAATAACTACAATGGCCCAACATTGGTCACTTTTGCCAATTGAACACCAATATTGGCCCAACGCTGTGTGCTGCCTGGCGTGGTGCCTTTCGGACTTTGTACGCAGCCAGCTACCTTCGAGCGGGTCATGGACACCATGCTAGCAGGTCTGAATGGCAAAGCTGCCTCGTCTACCTCGGTGAAGTTGTCGTATTTGTACGGGATTTCGACGAGCACCGGAGAGGACTTCGGGCATTGAGTCACGCCATCAAAACTACGGGACTGTCGCTCAAGCCACTCGAAGTGTCGTTTTACCTACGGCGAAATCATGTCCCTGAGTCACGTCGTGAGCAACAAAGGTGTTCGCTCTGGCCCTGAGAAGACGCGCCCCGTGGCAAAATTTTAGCCGCCGTCCGAGTAGAAGGCTTTGCGAATACTCTATGATTTTATGCATAGTATAGGAGGTTTCTTGGAGATTTTACAAAGTTGTCCGCGCCACTTACACATCTGAAGAAACATGTTGGAAAGTTCGAGTGTACAAAAAAGAAACAACGGTCATTTGACGAGCTGAAGCGAATACTCCAGAAGCCTCCCATTCTCCAACTTTCGACCAATTTGCGGAGACCGAAAGTCACACGGGCGTAAGTAATATAGGACTCAGAGCGGTGCTGCTTCAACTGCAAACGTGCAGAGAACGAGTAATCCCGTACGGCCGTCGGACACTTTCAAATTCATAAAGCAATTACTTGACGACCAAGAAGGAATGCCTTGCTGTCGTCCGGGTGATAAGCAAGTCCAGTCCGAACCTGTATGGGAGCCCGTCCCGAGCAATCACAGGCCACCATTTGCTCTGTTGATGGCCAATATTATAGACCTTCCAAGATGCCTTCCTCGCTCGTAACTCAGATTGCAAGAATCGGACATCACTGTGTGTATGAGTCCGTCCGCAAGCACAGTGACACCAACTGTTTCTTGAGAGCCCCAGTCGTGTGAGGCACCAATAGCACTGCCGATGACGTCAGCAATGTTTTTCATGGGTCCCGTCAACAAGAGAGTTATGACAGCACTCCACCGGGGCTATCCTTTTCTAGCCTTCCATGACGATCCTACAGCTGGGCAAATTGGGGATGATGATGATTGGATACCTTATGGCGAAAAATGCTACTGAGACCAAAGTGCGCCAAACTGGGTCGTTAATTCGCATTCTAGTTAAAATGAGATATTGCTTGTCATCATGGGTATTACAGCTGGTGTAAAAAGGCAGTGCTAGCAATAAAACTGACCACATGTTCAAATGGGACAAGAGGGTGATTTCCTAGTAAAAGAACAAGGTAAAGAGGTACACGATATCTAAACAATTCAGGAAAATGATGCCGCCGCATTTAATCAAGACAGGAACAAATCCATAGATTGTGTAGGATGGAAACAACATACCCGCAGTGTATACTTTGTTGTGGGCCTTCCCCACAGAGTATATTTTTGTGTGTTATATAGGAATGGACTATGCGAAGGCGAGATATCAAGACCTCATGGAATCGATTTTTTGAAGAAGCTTGGTGAAGCTTAAGGGCAGATTCCTTGTCCCAGTTTCTTTGCGATCTCTTGAAAATTGATGCCATTACGACCGGTTTGATACCCTGTAAGGTAAGGAGGCTCCTAACTGCCGAAGGTTTCTGGAGGAAGGAGCGAGCCTATCAAATTTATCATTACTTAATAAGCCTATATGACTTGGAGCCCAGCAAAGTATAATGTGATATCCATTCTAAAATGCACGATTAATCTTGGCAAGCAAAAGCGTACAAGCATATTTTTATGTCTTTGAGGAAACTTATTGGAGTGATCACGCTTTCCAAGTCTACATATTGCCGCGCGAGCACCTGACCAAGCAGGCAGCGCGCTCGTGGACTAACGGGTACCGCGCTTGCGTTCCACGCAAAAGCCAGGGTTCGATGCCTCGCCGCGGGTACGCATCTTTGTTGACTCTGTAATGTGATGTTCTGGTAAATTTTAGAACTGTGTTGCTTGTTCTAGGTCAGAACGTTCTACGCGCCGAATCTTCTGGGCCGATTGTTCCAGAAACCCCCGCGTGTAGAAGGGGCTCCGCGTGGCGAGCCGCAGTCAGTCTGTTTCGCCGACATATCCGCCTGCGACACTAGCCTCTTTCTTTTTGTTTTGGGTAGAAGTTCACCTTATTAAACATTTATTTCTTCGTATTTATTTATTGCTCTTTCGGGCACCACCCGTGACCTTTTGGTGGAAGTGCGGGGTCACGCATTTCCCTCCAGCGTTCCCCTCCGAGAGCCCGCAGTGCAAGTCCGACACCAAGCCCACAAAGACCCAACGAAGACACTACCGAGACCCCATCAAATCGCCGCACCCAAGGCCTACACCCGGAATATGGTCTTCTGCAACCCAGGATAAAGCAGCCAACGAGGCCGACGATGGCCAACCAGCAGTCGCAGACCACGGCCGCTTCTACCATTGTTTACCTCCCAGTCGCATCGCGGACGGCTGCTCCGTTCCATGGCGAGCAATACGAAGATGTCGAAGACTGGATGGACCAGTACAAACGCGTTGCCCGTCACAATGGCTGGATCGATGAGCAGCGCCTGCACAGAGTCTATTTTTCGCTTGAGGGGACCGCCAAGCACTGGTACGAAAATCATGTGTCCCCTTTTACATCGTGGGACATTTTCAAGAGCGTGCTAGAAGTCACAATTATCAACAACCACCGCCGAGAGAGAGCCGAGGATCTACTGCGAGCAAGAACCCAGGGCCCCAACGAGAGCGTCAATGGCTTCGTGGAGGACGTTCTACACCTGAGTGCTCGCGCCGGCCCTCGGGCTGCAGGAGAGAAGAATCTACGAATCCTCATGCGGGGCGTGAGAGACGACATCTTCCGCGGCCTGGTCCGCAGCCCTCCGACAACAGTCTAAGCTTTTGTCATGGAGGCAACAAACATCAAGCGTGCCCTACAAACCCGAGTCTCACACTACCAGCGACTACCCGGCCTCGCTGCCTTCCGGCTGTCTAGCGGCGACCTTGGCTCCAGCATCCCCGACATTCGCGAGATCATTCGCAACGTCGTCCGGGAACAGCTCCGAAAGGTGCTACCCCCGCTGATCGACCATCTTCGCTCTCCATCGCCGAGGCCGTGCAAGAAGTCCAGAGAGCCATCCAACCAGAGGCTCCCATCGTCTTGGCAGCCCCGAGAAACCCACGTTGACTCATGCCGCATTGGCCCGACGGCCACCGCCTCCTCCTTGCGCCAATGTCGCGCCGCCTCGACGTCAGTCTCCTGCGCCGCATCACGACCGACGCCACGACGACCAGGTCCACTACGCCTGCCAGGATCCGCGCGCACTCCGGAAGACCGACGTGTGGCGAACGCCCGACCGCCGCCCTCTGTGCTTCCACTGCGGGGAAGCAGACCACACCTACCGCCGATGTCCATACCGACGACTCGAACTGCGCGGGTTCCACCCGAACGACCCGCGCCCCCGTTATAGTGAACGCGCTCCGGAGATCAACGAGTACCTGCGACGACCTCCGCCTCCGAGCCTGCGTCCCGCCGAGAGTTCCGGTTGCCGAAGCCGCGACGTCCAGCTTCGGGGTTGCACCGACCCCGACGTGAAAGCCTGTCGCCCTCGCTTCTCGCCGGGGAAACTAGGCGCGGCAATGCCGGGAGATGGTGTTGCCGAAGACGAGCAATGCCGAGATCCTCCAAGATCGTCGAAGCTGTCCCACTCTAACGCCGCAACGTTTCGAAACGACGTTTCTGCAACAGCGTCGAATGACATCAACGTTATCATCGACGGCCACGACGCGACGGCACTGGTCGACACCGGAGCAGACTACTCCGTTTTGTGTGGGAGACTCTCTCGGCGACTTCGGAAAGTTAGAACGTCGTGGGACGGACCAAGATACGGACCGCCGGCGAACTCTTCATCACGCCGGTTGGGAGATCCACTGCTCGCGTCGAGATCCACGGTGAGACGTGCCCTGTCAAGTTCGTCGTTCTGCAAGACTGTTCGAGGGACGTTATCCAGGGAATGGACTTTCTCTGCGAGTATGGCGCCGTCATCGACTGTGGAGCAAACCAGCTGACGCTACAAAAACATGCTTCACCACTGGAGGAACAGAAAGCGACGTCATCCGCGGTTCGAGTCCTCGCAAACCACGTGAAATTACCGTCGCGGTCGAGCGTTTTTGTACCCGTTGGGATCGATGAGGCTTTCTGCGGCGACGTTCTGCTCGAGGAAAGCCTCCAATTGCTTCTAGAAATAGAAATCGGCATCACAAGAGGCATCGCGGAGCTCCAGGACGAACACACTGCTGCACTCTTAACGAACTTTCGACAGGAGGCTCAGCACCTTACGAAAGGCACCACCGTAGGTCACGCCCAGCATCTCCCCGACTCAGCCGCAATCACCGGAATCTAGAAGACCTCTCTTTATGCCCGAATGAAAAATCCATCAATGTAACCCTGTTTGTCAGTCAATGTTTTCTAGTGGACCGCTGACTGTGCCTGACTGTACGTCAAGCATGTCTGATTGGCCAACAAGTTACTCTGACCGACAGTCAAACTCCAGTCAGACCCCGCTTGTTGGCTTTCTGATGGTTTTCTGGTGGCAGTCGGCCGCCGCGAAATGCCGTCAAGATTTCTTGGTGGCGATTCTGATTGTACATCGATTGTCTCCGACTGTACGTCAAAAGCTTTGACGTGCAGACAGATGTACGGTCAAAGGACGTAAAGTTTGTTCGGATTCCACTATTTCGTCAAATCTATGAATACGAAAAATAATCTATGCACGAGAAAACGATTTGCGGACGTGAGCCCATAAAACCGCTGATGTTAGAGATATGACACGCAACCGACCGACAACCCTGATCAGAAGCACGCCGAACACGCCACTTTCGCTTCGCCCCTAGAGGCTTCGCCGAGTTTCCATGAACGATCGCTTTCGACTCGTTTTGTTTGCCCGCTAGCTCCAACCTGTCGGTTCTGCCCGGGCTCTACAATGTCTTATGTTTTAGTAGAATTTCTACTCGACAAGACCCAGCCTGTCGTGAGTTCCGACGATGTGAGGGACTTTAGCGGTGTAGTTGAAGACGACAAGGTGTACCAGGTCTACTGGGCCGGAGACGCGCGAACAAAAGGATCGTTCTACGACGCGAAAGTACTCTACATGGCAGGTGAGTAGAACTGAAGTACGGCGATTTATGTACGAGTGCTTTGCATAACATGCTGAAGGCTTAACTGCATATGCAGCCGAAACATTCTTTAGAGCGATGCGCCAATTGTCGGAATCTCGCGCTGCAATACTAAAATGCTCCTGACTCGGTCCGAGAGGTTTGGGCTAGAAAGTTTATACCTTTCTATCTGGCATGGGCTATTGGCCTTACCGCTGTGTCGCACCTCATTATTATTGTTTCATGAAGAGTACCGACAAAAAGCATCCGCGAGCGTAGTTCAGATATGTCTGCTGCTCGCGTTCGTCCGTGGAAGCCAGGGCTGTCTGTCGTAGCATGCATGCTTGCTCTCTAGCTTCAACGGAGTCGCATAGGTTTTGTGAATTAAAGTGTATACGGTCGTCCCGAAAGGTTCAGACATCGAGGGCGTTTCTTTGAAACATGCTTACGGTGCATGTGGTCCCGTTTGTACACGAATGTCCCTTTTGCCTGAAAAACGCAAATTTCAAAAGGTGGAAAAAAAACAAAGGACGGGTACACACTTTTCCTGATTTTTGATGTCATGAATTACATTCATTTTAAGGGCTTGTGAACCGTTTCACAGCCATGCCAGATGGCCACCTCGGCTTGTGAACCGTTTCATAGCCATCCAAGATTGCCACCTCGGAATGTGAGCTTTATATAAAGAGTAAAGCTATACGCACTCCGGAGTGCACTTCGGACGGAAATGGCTATACGCACTCCGCTAAACTCGTATAAAACGAATGGTCAAATCGAGTTTTCTAAGCGATGGCATAGCATAGGGGTTAAGGTGTCCGCTTTGTGCTCAAGTAGACGCGGATTCAATCCGCGGTAGACCTACTTTTTTTTCTTCTTTTTTTTTCTCGAACATTTTGTTTTGTCGAGGCATTTGGCGATATTTATGAATGCGTATAGCCATTTCGTCCAAAACGCACTCCGGAGTGCGTATAGTTTTACTCTTATATAAATGCTGCCCTTGTTGATGAAATTCTCTTGGCAGTGGCAGTCAGACGTCATCTGATGGACCATCAGGGCACGTTCCACCAGGGCTGCTGACTGGCAGTCAGTGTCCCAAATTACGTATCTTGATGGAATTTTCAGTAGGGTGGCCACCCCAGACAACGCCACCTTCGAAGTTTGATATCGATCCAACCCTGCCTACCCCACAAGGACGACAACTTAGTGACCTTCTCGTCGAATTCAATGAGTGCTTTTCCACGTCGTCAACGGTGTCCCGAACGACGGTTGGGAAACATCAATTCGTTACGGATGACGACGCGCTTCCTGTTCATCGGTCGCCATGCCGTGTCTCTGTGAAAGAGAGAGAAGTCATCCAGAAGGAGGTAAAAAATCCTCGACGGTGACGTCGTCTAGCCCTCAAATAGTCCGTGGGCTTCACCGGTAGTCTTGGTAAAAGAAAGACGGGACTCTTCGGTTCTGTGTGGACTATCATCGACTGAACACCGTAACAAAAAAGGACGTCTACCCACTGCCACGCATCGACAACACTCTGGACCGGCTGTCACGCCCGATACTTTTCGTTGATGGACCTGAAGAGTGGGTACTGGCAGATCGAGGTCGACGAACGGGATCGTGAGAAGACTGCTTTTGTCCCGCCGCACGGTCTGTATGAGTTTACACTGATGCCGTTCGGACTGTGCACAGCACCGGCAACGTTCCAGCGCGTAATGCACACCGTTCTTTCCGGCTTGAAATGGCAAAGCTCTCACGTCTACCTCGACGACGTCGTGGTATTCGCAAGGGACTTCGACGAGCACCTGAGACGTTTGCGAGCCGTGCTAAAGGCTATCCAGAATGTTGGTCTGACACTCAAGCTGTCAAACTCTTGGTTCGCTTCCAGAAAATTCAAATTCATGGGCCATGTCGTGAGTGCTCAGGGTATAAGCCCTCACCTTGAAAAGACATCCGCTGTCACCGAATTTCCGAAGCCATTAGACATGAAAGCTGTACAAAGATTTATTGGGCTGTGCGCTTACTACAGACGTTTCGTTCCCAATTTTGCCAAGATTTCTGCACCACTCTCGCATCTGACAAGGGACGACGTGAACTTCCAGTTGGGGGGGGGGGGACGGGCGAGCAAGAACAGGCGTTCAACTAACTGAAGCGTTTAATGAACTATCCTCTGACACTTCGATTCATCAGCGGAAACGGAAGTTCACATGGACGCCAGCAACGCCGGATGTGGCGGGATAGTCATCCAAAGGCAAGGCGGTGCAGAGAGGGTGATCGCTTGCGCAGGCCGGGCACTGTCCAAGGCAGAAAAAAATACTCAACAACCGACAAGGAGTGTCTCGCTGTCGTCTGGGCGTTAACCAAGCTCCGCCCGCACCTGTACGGGATCCCGTTTTGCGTTGTCACGGACCACCACTCTCTTTGTTGGCTCGCCAACCTCAAGTACCTATCAGGAAGCCTCGCTCGCTGGAGTCATCGACTGCAAGAATTTGACGAAACCGTTATGCATAAGTCTGGCCGCAAGCATAACGATGCCGAGTGTTAGCCTCGAGCCCCAATCGAATCTCCTCCCGACAGCACTGACGATGACTATAACGCCTGTTTTCTCGGCGCAGTTACAGATACCGACATGGAAGCACCACAACGAGACGATCGGAACTTTGCGCCGTCATCGACAACCTCGAAGGTCAAGAAAGTTCACTTCCCCGAGTCTTGGCCCTAGACTTGTCAAGCTTCGTTCTGCGGCGAGGCGTGCTCTTCAAGAAGAGCTTTGGAACTAGCGGCACTGACTGGCTGCTGGTTGTTCCTGCCAGCCTGCGAGAATAAATCTTTCAAGCTTGCCACGGCGAACCGACGGCTGCACGCCTTAGCTACAGCAGAACGCTCGCCCCGATTCATAACAAGAGCTATTGGCCGAGACTCCCGAAAACCGTCCATTCGTACACACGGTCGTGCCATGAGTGCCAACGACGTAAGAAGCCTCCAACGAAGCCAGCAAGGCTCATGCAGCCCATATCTGTCCCGACTACGCACTTCCAGCAGGTCGGAATGAATTTACTTGGGCCGTTCCCAACACTGACGCAAGGAAACGGGTGGATTATCGTCGCGACCGATTGTCTTACATGATACGCCGAGACGAAAGCCCTTCCGTCGGGAAGAGCGGTTGAAGTCGCTAAGATTTTTGTCGAGTCCATTCTCCTTCGACACGGCGCACCTTAAGTGCTGATCACCAATCGAGGGTCACCTTTCATGGCACAGCTGACTCAAGAGATTCTTCGGCTCAGTCACACCAGCCATCGATGAACCACCGCTTATCATCCGCAGACAAAAGGGCAAACGGAGCGGCTCAACAAGACGATCGCCGACATGATTTGCATGTACGTGGACGTCGAGCACAACACGTGGGACGAGGTATTGCCGTACGTTACGTTTGCGTACAACAGAGCTGGTAAAGAAACCACGAATATGACGCCGTTCCAACTGGTACACGGTTGAACGGTTACCACGATGCTCGATGCCATGCTGCCCCATGTGCCGACCGACGATGGCAACGACGACGCTCATCTGATCTCTCAACGCGCGGAGGAAGCTCGTCAACTGGCAAGAATCAAGATTCAAGACCAGCAGCGCGAGTCGACTCACGCCGGTATAACCTTCGTTGCCGGCGCGTCCACTTTCAACCTGCATACCGGGTATGGGTGTGGACACCTATGCGGCATCGCGGTCTCGCCGATAGCTTCTGAAACGCTATTCCGGACCCTGCAAGATCATCCGACACCTCGGCGATCTGAATTACGAAGTTCTTTCCGATAGAACGCGCCCATCTGCAAGACGCCAGCCACGACCCGAGGTGGTGCACGTTGCCCGGCTCAAGCCGTATTACGAACGATAGAACTTTGGACTTTCGTCAAAATGTGAACTGTGAACTGTGGCTCGCGATACTGCTCTCCATTTGTTGTGGATTTGTTTTTCTTTGGTTTTGTGCTGCATCGCCACGATGCATTTTTTTAAAGGGGGAATAATGCCGCTAGCGCACGGGACCAAGCAGGCAGCGCATTCGTTGCCTAACGTTTATCGCGCTTGTTTCCGCGCAAAAAGCCAGGGTTCGATTCCTGGCCGTGGGTACGCATTTTTGTTGAGTCTGTAAAGTGATGTTCTGGTCAATTCGAGAACCGTGTTGCTTGTTCTAGGTCAGAATTTTCTACGCGCCGAATATTCTGGGTCAATTGTTCCAGAAGCTCCCCGCGTGTACAAAGTGGCTCCGCGTGGCGAGCCGGAGTCAGTCTCTCCCTGTGCTCGATCCTGTTGTTTCGACAGCATCCACGCCTGCGACGCTAGCCTTTCTCTATTTTGTTTTGGGCACAAGTTAGCACCATTAAAAGTTTATTTCTTCCTGTTTATTTATTCTTCTTTGGTCACCAGCCGTGACAGTATATATTCGACCTTACTTGGTTCTCTTTAGTCGTATATGGTCAACTGCTAACAGCACTGTATACAGTTCTGCTGTAAAGATACTGGCGTTCAAATTAAGGCGCTTAAATCTAGAAACGTTCTCAGAATGCACGGCATAATTAGTGTATAACTGAGCCTGAGCACCATCGGTATAAAACTGATAAATGTGAAGACAATATAAACTATTTTATGACTCCTCCGCTAGAATCAATTTGTGCTCTGCACCACATAGTGTGATGATCACTAACATCAGAAGAGAATAAAAAATGGTTGTGGAAGTTGAGTTAAAAGCTTCTGAAGGTCGTGGGTCTGCTTCGGAGTGTGTGGTTTAAAGTACGGCGAAACAACAAAAATGAGGCGATTCGGAACAACTCGTGCTGCCACAACCTCGAGGGGCGTGTCAACGAAACGTGGGCACATGCCACTCCACTCTGCACATAATTGCAACACCACCGGATCATTGAGAAGATAGGCGGTCTTTGCGGAAGACGTAACAGTTTCGTAAACTTTTGTATGTGTGGACGTCAAATATGTCTTCTGTAATGCTAGTGCTATTGGACGTAGCTCATTAAGTAAAAACTGAATATAATCTATATTGTGAGGGAGACCCCGACAGCTCCACTGCATGAAAAGAAATGATTCATCACGCAGCTTAATTAAATTATTGTTAAAAATTGAGGTTCGCAAGGGGAGCAAGCTATGTTATACTCGTTGGGGCAGTGACACGAGGAGGTTTTTTTTCCTTTTGTCCTCCTTTTCAGGGTAGGTTTTGTACCTCCCTTGACAGATGGAGGTGGTCCTGTCAGATCAGAAGATACACCCATGACCTCCTCCTCCCGCTGTGAAGTGGAAGGAGGGGACCCCTCGCTGCTCTGAGAGGGGGTGGGCGTCAAGCACAACTCGAGGCATAGAGCCAGGTAGATGGGAAATCATCTTGGCACGTGTTACTTTGGGCGAAGCCGCTGGGGTCTGAGAGCCCACAGAGGCCTCGCTGGTGGTTGGGGGCTGGGTGGGCACTCCAGGTTGCGAAGACTGTACTGAGTGCCCACCGATGCCTTTAGTTGCGGCGCTACCTCCCATGGCAGTCACCTCACCATAGGTGCCTCCTTGGAGGAAAGACAATCGTTTCCTTGCCTCAGGGTATGTGAGGTTTTGTTTTATTTTTTAGCGTTAGCATTTTCTTTTCCTTTTGAAACTTCGGACAGGCTCGAGTGTAGGTGGGGTGCGCATTAAAACAGTTCACACACTTGCGAAGCCTACTATCGCATGTGTCAGCCGGATTATCTGTACCTCCGCACTTTGCACATGTCGTTTTTCTACGACAGGTGACAGAGCTGTGACTAAGTCGTTGGCATCTGAAGCATCGTCTTGGATGCGGTATTTAGAGGTGCACTTCGCAGAGAAGATAGCCCGCCTTGATGCAGTCGGGCATCACGGTGGAAGAAAACGTGATAACTAAGTGCTACGATGATCTCTCCTGACCATTTCCGCGTATGGAGCTTTCTTGGCACGGCGACCTCACCCTGCCCGGAAAGGCCCTCCAAGATTTCCTCTTCGCTAGACTTCAACAGGTCGTCCTCTGAGGTGACGCGCTGACAGTTGTTTAAGGCGCTATGTGGGGTAACTGAATGTTTGTAGTCGGAGATAATGTTTAAGTCTAAAAGAACAACACTTTGCACTCCGTTTTCCACCTCAACGACTAAGTCGCCAGATACTAGTTTCTTGGCCTTGAAGTTATGACCAATTAAGTTTTCAAAAGTTTTTAAAATTATAATTGTAGAAAGCCTACCTAGTGGTTTACCACTTTGCTCTGAATGCACTACCAGAAGCGGGTAAAGCTCTTCTGGGCTGCAGCTGACCTGTCTTTGCGTATCACTTCGGTCCGAACCCTCTTCAACATACGATCGGGAAATGTTTTTTGTTTAGAAACCATATGAAAGGTGGAAACTTCGGCATCTATAGAGCACTACCCACCACTGAGTCCAACAAGGGGATAGGTAGCATCTCATAACAGGTCTGGCTTGTCTGAGTTGGTTACTCTACCAGTGCTACCAGGAAGCTAAAACTAAGTGTGGGTCAAGAGAGTGTTATGTGCCCGCCCAGGGTTAGCCCTTGCCACCAAAAAAGGCAAAATAGGAAAGAAGAGGAAAATAGGAAGCTAAAGATAAGAAAGGAGAAGAAAGGCGTCTGACAGTATCATCCTGGTTGAACCAAGCCAGAACACGCGTCTAGGAGAAGCGAGGGCTGAAGTGTTGTGTTGCCTTACCGGGGGGAAACCGGGGGGAAACCGAAAGGTCCAAACATACCCCGGGCTCGGCTCAACCACCCGGATGCCCTTCTCCTCGGACACGGGAAAGTCACGCACAGCCAGACGTGGGAGGGCGAACGTGCATGGCTCGGGGTTCGTGGTGACGCCACTTACCAAATATCTACTAACACAGGTGCCCCTACGGGGTGGACACTTCGGATAAAGCAGGACACTTGCCGGAATTTTCAAGAAATACTACTAGCCCAAGCTCGCGAAGACAGTCCATTCCTACGTCCGATTGTGCCATGAGAATCAAATGCTCAAGAAACTGCCGACCAAGCCGGCGGGACCACCTCAGCCAATTGTGCTTCCGACCATACCATTCCAGCAGATTGAAAGGGATTTGTTTGAAACATTCTTTCCGCCCACGCAAGGCAACCGGTGAATAATCGTGGCAACAGATTACCTAACACGATACACCGAGACAAATGCCTTTCCGGTGGGAACTGCCGTGGAAGTCGCCAAATTCTTTGTCGAGCGCATCTTCCTACGGCACGGTGCTCCCGTTGTCCTGGTCGCAGACTGGGTATCATCGTTCAAAGCACAGCTGACCCAAGAAATTCTTAAAATAAGTCATGCCTGGCACCGTCGTACCACTGTGTACTACTTCGATGAACGGACAGACGGGGCGACTCAAAAAAGTAATCGCCGACATGATCTTTATGTACGTCGACGTACAGCACAATACGCGGGACGATGTGTGCCCTATGCCACGTCTCCTAAAACACTGCGGTTCAAGAGAAAACTGGTGTTACAGCTTTTCAACTGGTACATGGTCGAAAGGTAACGACCGTGCTCGACGCAATGCGGCCCTTCGAGCCAGCTGAAAATGGGAGCGACGACGACCAGGTGGTTGCTCAACGGGGCGACCAAGTCCGCCACCTCGCCCTGCTCCGGACTTAAGAGCAGCAACGTGTCAATGCTGGCCGCTGAACCTTCCTCGCCTCGGGGAGCTCAACAAAGAAGTGGTGCCCGCAACAAGGTGGTTCACGCCGTTCGACTCAAGCCATTCTACACTCAATAGGACTGTGGACGTTTTGTGTTCTAGACGGCATTTAGTTTACCGTTCTTTTGATTTGCCTTGTTTTAACTTCTGTTGCATCGGGTTGATGCTTTTATTAAAGGCGGGAGGTATACCGCTCAGTTACGTAGCCGAGTCGACAGCGCGTTTGGCTCACAAGTAGGTGGCTTGGGTTCGACTCCCGTCACTGCGTGTCGTTTCATATTTCTTTATGACAGTAGAAGATTCAAGAAGGTTCGAGAAACGTCTAGCTTATTCATGCTCAAAATAAATACTTCGATAAGGATCAATGCAGAATAATTTAGGCTCCCAGGGGAGGTTTTAAAGAAGGTGCGCCCCGCCATACAAGTGTGTCTCGTTATTGCGCTCCATCGTGATACTCCGTCAACCTTCGACCCAAGCAATGCTACCTCAATGTTTTTTGTGTTTTTTTTGGCAGAAGTTCACCAAATTAAATGTTCATTTTATGCTCATCCATCGCCTCATCATCTGTCATTTGTGACAATATTTTGGCTATAACTTCGTTCTTGTGATCCTTAATGGCTTTTGCAAATGTGAAATGCATACTTCCTCGCTCCCTGTCTTTGTTCCCTTCTTCTCGTGTTGCTTGGGGCGCCGTCTCTTCATGTGCCGCGCTGTTTCTGGTCCTCCACAAAATTGATCGAGAAATGCAGACAGACGGTCGGACAGTCGGACGGACGGAAAAAATTACTCTTTTGGTAACCTCTGTTAAAAATAATTTCATTCAATAAAGGGACACTAAAACAGAAAGCAGAAATTGTAGGGGCCTCGATGAAACGAGGTTATGAAGGGCCCGTGGTTATAAATGATCCGTATTTCCTATATATAGAGCGAAGCGGAACGGAAATATGCGTGGCCACGAAATGTCCCATAAGTCTCTCGGCTAGAGAGATTATCGTTTTCTTGTATCCCAGTGCTTACGCAGTGATTGCATCCCTCATTGGCTGGACAGATTATTGACGTGTAGAATGTTGAGTGTAAAGTTGTTCCTCCGTGCCTTAATAGTATCTCTTGGACTACTTTCACTTTTTTGAAACACGCGGTTTGTGTTTTTTCCCGCTCGTATTAATCTAAGTGCTCGTCAATCTAAGCACGGTGCTCTCCCATTAAATCCAAGCGCCGTGTAATCATACCCCACCTCTGCCCGATTTGATCCCGAGGTCACTTTGTTTAATTTACAATATATACATGCACTTATTTGTATTCAATGATCGCGTTTTGATAATACTTTTTGTCAACCTTGTGCAATTGTTTAAACAATTGAATTTTGTTTGCGACAGCTGAAATTTTGAAGACTATTTCCATCTCTTGGAGTCATTAGTGGCACAAATGACTAGGCTTCTTTGACATGCTGATTAGTCATTTGCTAATCTCGAGTTATAAGTGGCGCACTCGATAATATTTTTAGCTGAATGGACGTTTTGTTTACTTTTTTAATACTTTGACTTATTATTTATACAAATCAAATAATATAAGTAGAATTATAGTTTGTGATTACTCTTGTGATAACTTCGAGCTATTATTAATAGAGTAACATTTATTTAAAGCTTAGTGACGTGTGGCTTGCACTTTTATTCCTTTATTTACTTATAACACTCTAAATGACAAAAGTTAACATTATATTACTCTGGCAATAACTTCAGGTATCCTTAACAAAAAACTGTGAAAGCTTATCTGACCGGTTTCCTTTTTGGATATACATGATAATGACGAAAATAATTTTATAGAAATCAACTTTACAATACTCAGTCTACTACATGCGTCGCCAGTACATTAGTCGACAAAAAACCATCGCGCGCTCCTATTACTGTTCGCGCGCGTTTCAAATCTTATCATGTTGTTTTGACACTTGTTTCAATAATAAAACCACAAAGTAAACATATTCAGCAGAAATCTGCCTGGTTGTACGCACGTCGCCGTTGTGTACGCGTTGTTTAGGCACATGGCCTCCGTGATCTGACGAGTAAGCTGAAGAGGTGACAGTCTTCATAAGTAATTTTGTTTTAATTTTTACCTTTTTTTTTGAAGACAAAGAGGTTAGGAGTTGCCGCTGCTCTGCGTGCTTTCAGTCACCCTTGAAGGAGAAACCGAGTTTGATTCGAAGCGCCGGGTTTCCTTCCAAGATTTCGTTGAAGCTGCATTTTTCAGACTTTGAAAACCACAAAGCAAGTGTCAAAACTACGTGATAAATGATAAACATGTAGCGCTCTCCGCATGCCTTTCTCAGTAAAGATTGCTCTTGCATAAGCGGCGGCGGCAACGGCAGCGTACGAAGTTTTTCATGTATAAAAAAGGTTTTGGGACACTGCATTAACTTTTTTCTTCTGTCAATCATTTGGTATGGAGCCTTTTGCTGTTTACAAACATTAACTGTCGCTTGCGCCCCAAGCGACGTCCGGTCTCCCCTTCTTTGGAAGCATGTTGAGCTCGCTTATTTCACCAGTGCTAGAAAGCAACATGCTACACAGACAACAAAGTTGGAAATTTAACGAGAGACGTCGGCTGTACAATAGTACATCATGTGAGGAGGCAAGTTGATTTACAAGTACACTCGAAACATTTTAAGAGCTCCCGCACTCCTTCGTTCTTTTAGCGTTCTCCTGGAGAGTTGGTGGATAGACGTTGCATCTACATTTCAAACAGCGGTGTTAAGGCGGCCTTTGTTCATCCTTTTTATTAACCGGAAGTTGTCGGGTACGTCCAAGAAGGGAGCACCACCAGGTGGTGCTTGCCATTAAAAGGGTCTCTAGTGCAGTAGGCAATCGTTGCAGGTGATACCGCAGCTTAGCCGTCCAACCACCTTCACAGGGTGCATTGGAGACTTAATTATTTTCAATAAAACTTTATGGCAAAGCCGCGTCATGTTGGGGTGAACGTCGAATATACAAATACGTCATACCAACAGAAATGAATATGGCTAAGTTTATTTATGAAGTTGCACTTAGTTGAATAATTTACACAATTTGCCTTTTCTATTAGCCGCCAAAACGACCAACTTGGTATTAGTGCTAAAAAGCACAAAATCAATATATTTTTTTTATTCTGGAACGAATTAAGTACATCTTGTGTTAGCGTATCCAGCAAAAATAGAAAAATAGAATACGTAAACTATAAAAAATAGGATTTTTTTTTGTAATCGTCTACAAAAAGCCGACACGCGTAATCTTTTCATAATGTATGCCTTTCGAGTCACAAGAACGGGCTCTTTGGTTTATTCAATAGTTAATATTTTTATGAAAATACTGAGCATGATAAAATATTGACATGAGTTGATCTGCTTTTTTTTAAATTATAATAGCGATTTGAGCAGTAGTGCAAGATCCAGCAACACATAACCTACTTATAGAAATAACAAAACACTTAGTTTTTCGGCGGAGTAAACTTTATTTGTCAAACTGCAAAAAATGTGGTAATCAAAACCAAGTAACCTCTCGATAAACAAAAACAAAAAAGTCGTGCAAACTGTACTTCTATTAAAATGCGCTATGAGAATGCATTCACTTTGTTAGTAAATCGAATTTCTATTGTGTAATGCTTAACTTGTATTTGAAATTAGAAGTGTGTCCGCATTTCACTGCGAAAGCGCACAAGTTCATGGCACAGTTTTTCAGCGAGACCACCCATGCATTGCAGCACCACTCCCACTGCTATGCCAGATGATGTCACCCAATCTCATGTCCGGCAGTGACAAAGAATACGCCGAAATTGCTGGCCAAACTCTACCTCCGCCAAACGTCTGCGACTATGTAATCTTGGACATCCACATGAACAGCACCAAAGGCTACAATCGTAAGCTCTATTTCTCAAAACAAAGAGCCGTAAAGTTTGAATGAAGGGGAGGGGTGCAAATAAGAAACTTTAAAGCTTGAATCTTTTGGAGCGTCGGCGTAATATTTCGAAGCACGGTCGACCAGGGTCGCAGCCTTTTTCCTGGCGTATTTTACAGTGCGTAGAATATTATGACAAAAACGTAACTAGCTATTATTGCCATATAATTATTTTGGCTTAGAAACAGGCTGCAGCGAATGCGATAGATTCAATATCTCTTCCCACTGCACTAACATTTGTCAAGCCGTGGCACATATATAAGCTCAGGAGCTTCAAAACGTATACTATACCACAGTCCTTAAATACACTACTTGCTATAAAAAATCTCCGTAACGCTATGGGAGAGTTTGGTACGCAACCACGCGCGGCGCTGGCGTTGGCAAGGATGTTAAGAGCCGCCAAACAAGCCAGCAAAATATGGAGCATGGTAACCAAAAAGCGCGTAAGAATTTCAAACCCCCTCTGAGTGAGGAACCCAAAGATAACGGTGACACCTCATTGCACTGACAAACTGTCTTTCTAATGTAAGCGTCTTCGGCTCTGTACCAAGCTGAAGTGCTTAAACTTTCATATCCGCAATGTTCTCCAATATAATATTACTTTCATTGTTTTTTCAAAATGTTTTTTTTTCAGTACTCCCATCTCAATAAAAATTCTGCGCCGCGGGCATCACCATCACGTTTGGCAGTGTCAACCCATAAGCTCAATTGCCTAGAACTGTTCCCCTTACGGAACAATGTTTATTAAAAGAAAAAAACAACGAACATGTAACACCTTTTTTAGAGATCCACAAAAAATGACCGGTGAGTTGTAGTAAAGGTGTACACGATCAGCCCAATGATCAATCAATGTGAAAACGTGTTAAACTGTATGTTTGGGCTAGTTGATTGATAAGCATCTTGGTTTAAAACAGAGCGACAAGACAAGGACAAAGTAAAAACAAGATAGACGACGGCGCTGACTATCAACTGATGGTTGATATCCATCGCTCCTAGTATATATACACATGGGCGACAGCCGAAAACCCAGAGTACGAAAGGAAAGGCAAAATTACACACAGTCTCAGCATCTTATTAGTTAGATTGTGTAGTGCTGTGTCATAGTCAGTCCCTAACGTGCACCATAAGGTAACACATGTTTTATCGGATATAATTAACATCTTTACCATGAAACAAAGCAAATCTCCGGTAATATGGGAATTCACTGCTGTGACTGTGGATGCACCCCTGACTACTAAAAACAAAATAGTCAAAAGGAACGGTGACAAATTCAAGAGATAATAAAAGCTTACGAAATAAACTAACTAAAAGAAAAATGTTTCAGCACGGCCTTACGTGGTCTTTCCGAGAAAAAAATTTCGTACTGGTGCATATTAGGGACCGACTATGACACAGGATTGTATAATCTAACTAATCAGATGCTGAGACGGCAAGTATTTTTGTGTTTTTTTTTCTTTTGCGCTATGTTTAATTGGCTGTTGCTCAGGGTAAATAAATTGGCACCGGTGGAAATAAACCTCAGGCTGATAATCAGCGCCTTCGTCTGTTTTGTCTGCACTTTGTTCTTGTCGTGTCGTGTTGTTTTGAACCAAGATGAAAACAGGTGTTTCCGATGAGAACGCATGTTTCTGATATCGATATGTTTCCGATAACCTATTCGGATACCTGGTTTCTGATAATATTATTTTCTGACATCAATCCTATCTATTGGTATATGTAACTTACTTGTCGCGCGTTGCTAGTTGCGATGGAGCAGCGACCTCGCTAGCCTATCCTATCCAACTTATTCTGATGTCAGAAACATGCGTTTCTGATATCTGGAAAAAATTTAGATTTTCGATAATTCATGGACGATATTCGATCATCAGTGAATTAATTGACCGAATGTTATAGTTGGTTACAGGTTAAATTCGAGGGAAAGGAGGGCTGGGGAGGAGGAAGCAAGCAGAATACTGGAGAGGAGAGAAGGAAACCTCTTCTTCTCTCGAGCGTTTTGTATGCTTCCTCCGCATCAGCATTCCTTTCTCTCGAAAACTTTTCTTAACCTTCAGCTGAATATTCACGACTCAAGCGAAATCGACGCCACCAAGCGGCCGCGCCAAGAAACGTTGAAAGAAGGTCCGTTCGCCATTGCCATATGCGTAGATGCTTGTTACCCGCGCACGTAGGTGTTTCACGAGCTTGTTTGGGAAGATAAACGATAAGATCCCCTGTGCCGCAGTTCAGCGATGCCACAACGAAAGAAGGGACCGCCACGGACGTCAAAACAGTTCTGCTCCGTGCCTTTCTGTTCATCCGCGAGATCGAAAGGACGAACCACCTCGTTTCACATATTCCCTTCAGAAGCTCGGGACGCAAACTGGTGACGGGAGTGGATTTGGAAACTGAAGATTGGCAAAAACATCACCCAAAAATGGCTGTGTGCTCCAATCATTTCACCAAAGATGACTTTTTCTTCCCCGGTAAGCTTACTTTTTGTTATTCTCCCTTTGTCGCATGACAGAAACCGCTTCGGAGAGAGGCATGAATGCGCACGTCCGTTAACGGAACTTTGTAGATTGTTGACGAATAAAAAGGGCATTGAGCGATTTTAAAGCCGGGTCTGTGACTTTCGAGCTTGGTCAGTGCAGTTGGTCGTGGCTGGGGAGTTGCAAAGTGCAGCTCGTTGATCGAAAACGTCGGGACACTAGGGCGTGGTCACATCAGTCCTATCGTCACAAATTCTTTATCATTTCTCTTTGTGTGCAGTATCTGCGTCAACAACAAATAAACAACGTGCGTACGTCTATCAGAATAACTCGCTAAGTCCAGCACCTTCGCCTCCGTGCGCGAGTTGCTCTAGTCAACCTCGTGAGTTCTCATTTGCCGACTCAGCTCGATTATCGCTGAGGCGGTAACCTTTGCCGTTTTTTGTGCATGAAAATTACTTCTGTTTCATACATTACGCGTTCTCACAGCTGCCGAGTGCAAAACGAGGCGATTGAAGCTGACGGCAGTGCCAAGCCAGAACCTGCCGGAGTCCTCCACTTTCAATGCTGAGCAGGCAGCCCGGTCCAGGGAGCGGAACATCAGAGTCTTGCTAAGCGCAACAATCGCTCGCACAGTGTGAGTTCTCTAGAGTGTAGGCTTTAAAGTAGGGATCAAATTGGCGTTGTCATTTTTCCTAAGCTTTTTAATAGACTAAAGACTGCCAGAAATATCTTTGCTTGTTGACATCTAATAAAATAATTTATATCAGCATTAATTGGTGATATTAACACGAATGGACTGAGCTAAACCATGTGAGTAGTCGAAAGACAAATATTGAATGAGAACTCAAAGTGTACGCTGATTGAGGGCTCTGTCGAGCTGCACACGGTTGCGGCGGGCGCCCGACCCAGAGCGAAGTTTGTAACCGTGGCTGTATACAGACACAACGTAAACTTCAAAGTGGACACTCTGGAGCGGAGATGACCGTGGTGTTGAGTTCATTCCCTGGCATACCCAAAAAGCCTTCACCGACCAGAAGGTGAGCTCATGGGCTCAGAAATCACCCCCTGAAAGTACTGGCCACGTTCCCTGCAATGCTGCAATGGAGGGGTAAAGTGACCGTACAGGAAATTCACGTCATGCCATCACAACACCCTCCTCTTTTCGGTTTCTCAGCAATACAAGCTCTGGGCGTCATTCAGTTTGTTGACAATGTGGCGACACCAGCGGTGCTTCGGAGAGCCAGGCTTTCGACGGTCTCCGGGAGCTAAAGGAGAAATATGTCATCTCGCTTCAACCTGGCACCAAGACTTTTGCTCTAAGCGTGCCGAGAAGGGTCCCGATCCCGCTGCATGACGTCTTTCGGGGAGAAGCTCCAGAAGCTAAAATCGGAAGGAGTCATCCCCAAGGTTGACCGCCTTACAGTCTGGTGCGTTGGCATGGTCGTCGTCGTTCCACCGACAGGAGAAGGCTACCGCATCTGCGTAGACCTCACACGCCTCAACCAAGTCGTGCTGAGGGAACGTCACATTTTACGTGCGGTTGAGAACATCCTCAGACGTCTCGGGCAAGCAAAGGTTTTCTCGAAGCTGGACGCCACTGCAAGCTTCCACCAAAAGAAGCTTTCTGAAGAAAGTCAGGAGCTAACGACGTTCATAACCCCGATGGGAAGGTTCTGTTTCCGCAGGCTACCTTTTGGCATCTGTTCAGCGCCAGAACACTTCGAGCGACAGACGAGTCGCATTGTAAAGGGGCTAGAAGGAGTTGTGAGCATGATCAACGACATTCTCGTCTTCAGCACATCAAAGGGCGAGCATGACTGTCGACTCCAGCAAGTGCTGCAACGACTCGACGAGGCAGGCATCAAGCTGAACAAAAGGAAGTTTAGTTTCACTGCCTCACAAGTCAAGTATTCGGTGTGTTGGTCAGTGAGAGAGGAATCAGCCCAGCCCCGAAAAGATTGAGGCCCTGTATAAGTTGCCGATACACTGGGACGCCTGCGGGGTACGAAGACTACCGGGAATGGCGAACCATGTAGGGTGCCTCTCGGACGTCACAGCGCCAATCAGAGAACTGTGGCAACAGCACAACTCGTAGTACTGGGGACCAAGGCAACGAGCTGCCTTTGAGAAGCTAGAGACCCTGCTTAGCTCCCATATCTGCTTGGCCAAGTACGACCCGTCTTACCCGACGGTAGTTTCAGCTGATGCAAGTTCTTACGGACTCGGGGCTGTCTTGCTTAAAAATCAGCCCTCTGGCGAGAGATGGGCAGTGACCTATGCATCGAGGGCTCTCACAACTACCTAAAGTCGCTACAGCCAGACCGAAAAAGAAGCTCCGGCGGTAACGTGGGTGGTCGAGTGCGTCGATCAGTTTTTAAAAAGCATCGACTTCCAAGTTGAAACGGATCACTGCCCTCTCGTCACGCTCGTGAGATCTGTGGGGTTGAATCTGATGCCACCTAGAATTCAGCGACTACGAACTGTATCACCACTGCCAACGTCAGGTGGACTCAGTAGAACTCTTCGTCGGCGAAGTGGTTTCAGCAGCCGCTGATTTCACGTCATCCCGCCTGGAAGTCCTACAAAAGCACCAAGCGGAAGACGGCATCTGCTCGGGCTTGCAACGCTTTTGCGAAAAGAAGTGGCGAGAACATGTGTCCCAAGTTTTTGTGCATCTAAAAGAGTATTGGAAGGAACGAGGCAACATCACCATTGAAGGATCACCGCATCTTTATTCTGCGCTTGCCGAAAGAGGAGATACTGCTGCTAATACATGAAGGCCATCAGGGCATCGCGGGGAAAGAGCAACCAGCCACACCAGAGTCCGGAACCCAAGTGTTTTATTGTGACTTTCCTTGAACTCAAGATAACCCAGAGCATGCGCACTCGCGGGGACGGAAGTTTGCGTCGCCGAGGGGCATGCGAGTGGAAACTGTCACGTCATCACTACATCCCCCTTCTAAGTTCTTACAAGTCCAGACGTACCGGTCGCCTAACTTGGCGGCCCGAGCAAGTCACTCTTATCGGCGTATTATCCGCCGTCGACTTCGATGTTAACGGGGAGGGGTACTTGGCATGCACATTAAAAATGTGTGGCAAACTGACATGTTGAGTCTTGCCCACCTGATTGTCCTTAGTAACTTCATAACTACGTAAACGTTCCTCTAAAGTTGCAAAGGCTGGTGTTCAGCATTTATATTGTTTCGAGACTCAGTGGCGCAGCCAGCGTGCCATGTCATTTTAAGTTAACCCTAATGAAAAATTCATCAATATAAACCTGTTTGGCAGTCAATGTTTTCTAGTGGACGGCTGACTGTGCCTGACTGTACGTCAAGCATGTCTGAGTGGCCAACAAGTTACTCTGACCGACAGTCAAACTCCAGTCAGACTCCACTTGTCGGCTTTCTGGTGGTTTCCTGGTGGCAGTCGGCCGCCGCGAAATGCCGTCAAGGTTTCTTGGTGGCGATTCTGATTGTACATCGATTGTCTCTGACTGTACGTCAAAACACTTTGACGGGCAGACAGACGTACGGTCAAATGATGTAAAGTTCGTTCGAATACCACTATTTTATCAAATCTATGAATACGAAAAATAATCTATGCACGAGGAAACTATTTCGGGACGTGAGCCCATAAAACCGCTGACGTTAGAGATATGACAAGCAGGGCGCCCGACAACCCTGATCAGAAGCCCGACGTGGCCGAAACGCCGAACACGCCACTTTCTACTTTCGCTTCGCCCATAGAGGCTTCGCCGAGCTTCCATGAACGATCGCTCTCGGCTGGTTCTGTTTGCCCGCTTGCTCCGACCTGTCGATCCTGCCCGAGCTCTACAATGTCTTAAGTTTTAGTAGAATTTCTCCTCGACAAGACCTAGTCTGTCGGGAGTTCCGACTATGTAAGGAACTTTAGCGGTGTAGCTGAAGACGACAAGGTGTACCAGGTCTACTGGGCCGGAGACGCGCGAACAAAAGGAGGGTTCTACGACGCGAACGTACTCTACATGGCAGGTGAGTAGAACTGAAGTACGGCGATTGATGTACGAGTGCTTTGCATAACATGCTGAAGACTTAACTGCAAATGGAGCCGAAGCATTCTTCAGAGCGATGCACTCATTTTCGGAACCTCGCGCTGCAATACTGCAATGCTCTTGACTCGGTCCGAGAGGTTCAGGCTAGAAAGTTTATACCTTTCTATCTGGTGTGGGCTATTGGCCTTACCGCTGTGTCACAACTCATTATTATTGTTTCATGAAGAGCGCGGACAAAAAGCATCCGCGAGCGTAGTTCAGATATGTTTGCTGCTAGCGTTCGTCCGTGAAAGCCAGGGTTGTCTGTCGTAGCATGCATGCTTGCTCTCTAGCTTCAACGGAGTCGCATACGTTTTGTGAATTAAAGTGTATATGGTCGTCCCGAAAGGTTCAGACATCGAGGGCGTTTCTCTGAACGTAGTGTCTAGATTACCGTACGACGGCACTCTTGCAGAGCGTTCAAGTGCCGTCCGACGGTACTCTACTCACGCGTTGAAGTGCCGTCCGAAAGTCTCGTATAAAACGAGGTCTCAAAACGAGTTTTTGAAGCTGCAGTGTAGCTTAGTGGTAAGACGTCTGCCTCATGAGCAAGCGGACCCGGGTTCAATCCTCAGTGCAAGGTTGCTTTTTTGTTTCTGTTTTTTTAAATATCTTTTGGAACATTTTGTTGTGTCGACGCATTTGGCGATATTTACATTTCTTTTTTACGATTAACACTGGGAAAACCGAATGTTGTCGACGAAATTTCGGTAAACAAAATGGTATGGGACTTTGTTTCCGGAGGTGCATGGGGAACAGCGGGGCTTGGTTTGCCGGCTGGACGCCGCGAAGCGGCGTGTACGACGGGGCCAAATGAGTTAATAGTTTTTTTAATTAGCAGCCGCATGTTGTCGCATACCTGTCTGTCGCATACCTTGTTGACGTCCATCAGAAGTCAGACGTCATCTGATGGACCATCAGGGCACGTTCCACCAGGGCTGCTGACTGGCAGTCAGTGTCCCAAATTACGTAGCTTGATGGAATTTTCAATAGGGTAACTCCTGCACTCTTGAGGACATAAAACGCAATCCCGTAGCCCAGTGGTGATCCAATCTGTTAACTGTTTTGGTAGATTCCGCTGAGTCGAGTGTGAATGAAGGTGACATACACAGGGTCGACCACATTTCTTTGTAGGGGGTGCAGGGGTGTCGTGGGCTAGTCGAAAGCATCAAAAGCAACCCTTCTGGCTGTGCCGCAGCTCGTGATGATATTGGCATTCGCTACGCTGACGTGTTGTTTTCTGTAAAAAAATCCTCGTAGCTGCGAAATGGTCATAGTTTAGGCATATAATTCTCTACACTAACCACTAAACAAGTAGATATATACTAGATTTATTCCGATGGTGCTTATATTACTCCAAGTTGTGCCTAATTAAACAGGTTGACTTGCCGTGCAGAGCTCATGACAAACATCAACTACATGACCCATAACATATTGTTCCATAAGGAGTGTCATCCTGGGAACCTGTAGCAATCTTGTGCCTTCCCTTACTCATTGGAGGGCACTCAAGATGGGTTCGCGAACTAACACCTAACTCACAAATAAGCAGCATCATGCAAAAACTCAGATTATACACTTGAGTTCAAATTATTCAAGCTGTGCCTTTGCTGAATATTTCTATATTTTGGCAGGTGATTCTTGAAACCTTTTGTAATCTATGATATATCTAGCACTCAACAAACCTGCTATGGCTTGATTTTCAAAAATAATGGCATCATTTTTGTATTATGTTATGCATACTGGCCATTCAGCTTCCTCAATATAAACGTAAGAAAAACAGAAACTGGCTTGAGGTTAGGAGCAGGGTACAAGGGCATACCCACTATGACTCATGATGGCTTTACGAGGCAACCTTTCTTATATACACCCCTATTTACATTCTCTTTTCCAGGAAATGCCGAGGCAAGATATATGCCCCACCCCTGGTGAAGAAAACCATGCCGAGCCACTCTCAAACATGCAAGATGTAAGCATCTCCATCCTCTGCTGTTGCAGATACATCCTGATTCGCGTTGTTTACTCTTATCTAAGATAATGAAATGCTCAAGCTTTCTGATTTACCTAGCTGTTATATTTGTCACATCATTTAAAACATGTACCAGAAAAGGAGGTAAACATCGTCACATTGAATTTGGTTAACTAGACCAGGGGTGCGCAAACTTTTGGACATTGGACCCCTGAGGCATTGGAACGCTGCCTGGTGCACCCCTTCTCCGCCCCCTTCCCTACGTGGGCTGAACAGTTAATAATGAGCACAGGATGGTCTTGTTGCATGTATGCACAGCTTCACCAGCTGCATTTCTTCAAAGATGCTTTTTTTGTTTGGTAGTTCTGTGCCTATACATTCTTTTTGGGAGCTCTCTGCACCCACGGCCCTCTTTTTTTGCATTTCTGAACTAGACAAACACCTACTGAATTGTAAACGAGGACACAATGACTGTTCGCTTGCATTTCATGAATTGTTAGACTCTTTTATCACTGCCTTTAGGTTGTGAACAAGCCTTGCAAAATACTAATTCAACAGTACTCGAAAGAAACCTTTAGAAGCCTCAGTGTGACAGGAGAAGTTTCACCAACGCACTTCTCAGTATCTTAAGGCGGTACCAGATTGATTGACGAAATACAGTGTTGACATCGGCTGGCACTTTGATGATTTTAGCAAGTTTCTTTTTGAATATCATGGTTCTGGTCTTTATAATCTGCGACGCATGAAAAAAACTCTTCTATTTACTTCAGAGGACTCTTTACTTGAATTTACCTGACTTGTATTTGTTAACTTCAGGTTAAAGGGATACTTCAACAAAAGTTTTGTGCCTATTTTCGTTCCTGGACGTGCTCTAGTGGGCAGAATATCATTGACCACATCAATTTTTTGTTTAAACAGGTATGAAAACGAATTTTGAAACCAATTAAACGATTACCACACAGCACCTGGTGGATGTCGCGAACGCCTCGTTCGAATGTCTATCTAGGAACATTGGGACATCCTAAAACAACAAAGCAGCGCCGTTCTGCGGAAGTACAACTCACTAAGTAGGCAGTGTGGTCCTGAACATGATTCCACTTTCCAAGCCTTGGCAAGGGGGAAAGCCAAAGTAGAGCAATGAACATAATGAACTTGTTGTGGCCCAATCGCTGGCATGCTTCGGTTGTTCGATCGGCTAGAGGATCATGTCGACAACTTTGTGTACAATACTTACATGAACGCCGACATATCGCACTACTATGCGGCATAAGACTGCGGTTACTGCTCGGTACATTGCTACTACTAAAACAAACCACTAAAAATATAACAAGCTAGCCACGGCCGCTCCTTACTCTTCTCGAAACACTTGTTTATCATTCCTGGGCCGTAAGATGCCGATACCGCCAAAGGACAAACCGTCTCAAATGCACATCGTTACCACCGCCGTAACCGACAGCTAGGAAGCCACCAGTACTGCAATCTATATTAAACAGGACAGGCCGCGTGTCTAGGACTTGCCGTCTTGCTAGGACTAGCCGTCGGAATTCGTCTCTCGTGTAATCCGAGGTGGTGGCGTCGTCATCCTCTATCCGCATTGTTGCTGCGCCATCGCAACATTTAACAGCAGGTTGAAAACTATGACTGTAAAACAAAAGCGCAGTGCTTTGCAGCCGCAGGATCATCAGAATCGCGGAGGTGGTGCGGGGCGAGAAATTTCAGTCCACTGGCATCTCAAACAACTTGGCTGCAACGCGTTGACGCCCCTAAGCGGCAAGGCTCGTAGCCACGCCAACATTACCCTAGCCTTGCTCGTTCCGCGACGAACTGCATCACAATTGCGCCGGGTGTGACGTGATCTCTGCTGGCTGCTCTTCGGGCGCTTGGCAGGTTGGGCCGTATAGAACGAAAAATACAGCCATCTGTTCAAAATGTGAATGTGTGATTGTGATTTCAAAATATTGTTGATCATATTCAACCTACTTCTGAACATAACGGGTATATTTCATTTCTCATTGTAGTATCCTTTATTGCCACGCATTTCTGCCTTTTTGTTTACTCAGGAAAACCACGACCCTTGCATCGACTGTATCACAGCCCAAGACGACTCATTTTCAAGCAAGGAGAGGGAAGTTGCTGCCGTGCTGGCAGAGATGTCTGCAGCTAGACAAGGACGGAACAGAGTCTCCACTGAAGACCAGCCTGTACAAGTCATTTGCGGTGGATTTTCAGGGAAGTTTCGGTCACTCCTCACTGAAGACAATGTAAACACTTTCATTGGATTGTCGTCCTAAGATGTTCTCGATGCACTGGTCTCATGTTATGAAGAGATGCACAAGTTAGTAATCAAACACTAGTTGTCAGCAAAGGATAGGGTAGTGATGACGATGATGAAGCTGAGGCACAACGTGTCAATAACCTTTCTGAAGAACTTGTTTGATTGTTCACTGACGACAGCAACTGGTATAATTTACCAAACAACTGAGATGCTTTCTAAAGCACTGGCGTCGGTAGTGACTCTACCATTCAAAGAAGAAACCTTACGGAACATGTCGAAGCATTTCAAAGGTTTTCAAACTGTGAGGCTTGTACTGGACTGTACGGAAATGGCAGTCGCACAGCCGAAGTGTTTGAAGTGTCACTAAGGTTGTATTCTTTCTACAAGAAAGGCCTTACATGCAAGTACATGATTTCCGTTACCCCAGGAGGTATCATTGCACACATCAGCAAAGGGTACGGTGGCCGAGCGTCTGACAAGGCAATGCTGCTTGATATGCTTGAGCCAGTGACGGACGCAGTCATGGTAGACTGTGGCTTTCTCATTGACAGTATCTGCGAGGACCGACTAAGTGCTGTGATCTGATCACCTTTTCGGAAGCAAAACCAGCTTTCCAAACGAGATGCCTTGTAGACGCATAGGATTGCAGCTGCGAGGGTTCATGTGGAGCGAGCCATTCAAAGATTGAAACTTTTAAAATTTTGTCAAGCAGGATTCCGTGCAACATATTGTGCATGATGGATGATGTTATGATGATAGCTGCAGGAGTGACTAACTTCTCGGCTCCCAATTTCGTGGACAACAAATTTTTGTAAGGGCCATGTCTGAAGCCTTGGCTGAAACATCCAGTGTTGTAGAGACAGTGCTGAAATGTGTACATGACCATAAAATGACTCCTGAGACAATAAATATATCCTTTTGTTCAGAGGCACGCTTAAATATTTATATATACGCGTACACTACATGCAGAACACAAAGCTTGAAGGCAAGAATTTACAGACTGA
>JAZHYW010012903.1:0-12255 GCA_037355805.1 Ixodes ricinus | reverse complement strand
CCCCCCCCGCTGTGCATGCTTTTGTCCCCCCCCCCCCCCCCCCCCCCACACACACACACACACACACACACACACCCCCCCCCCCCCCCCGATTAATAGAGAGAGAGAGGCCCCCCCCCCCCCCCCCCCACTGTATATTATTATTATTATTATTATTATTATTATTATTATTATTATCATTCTTTATTATTATTTATTTGCCCGATGGAAATAACATGACTTCGGCTCATTTCCGCGT
This sequence comes from Ixodes ricinus, assembly GCA_037355805.1. Lineage (NCBI taxonomy): Eukaryota > Metazoa > Arthropoda > Arachnida > Ixodida > Ixodidae > Ixodes > Ixodes ricinus. Next base: position 12,017 of record JAZHYW010012903.1, on the reverse strand, counting down.
AGATTGAGACAGCCTGCGCCCCCCCGGTGAGACCCGGGGGCCCCCCCCGGGTTCCGCCATGATTCTGCCGAGAGGCAGTTTACATACATGTAACGAGCTTCTAGTGTTGGAATGCAACAAATACGCCTACGGTGCCTTTTATTGACAAAATACATGAGAAATGGAATTTTCAGCGTGCTTCGTTGTTTCAACTTCCAGGTTCGCGAAAATCGCACATTTATCTAATGATCTAAATACTAAATATATGATGCTGAGCATATATGCCTTTAGAAGCATCTTTATATCTGCTATAAACGTAACAGCCAAAATAGGCATATATATCTAGCCAAAGATGACACAGAACTTCCATTGGCCTATTCTTTCAGGTTCATTCTTGCTCCATACGAAAGGGGAGGATGTCACATTCATTTGGGTCATATTGTTGTTATGACGGAACAAGATATGGATGGGACAAGACAACTGAGTGTTTGCGGCACTATATTCTACCGGAATGTTTCAATGCTTATAATGTTACTGGCACTAGGGGTACACAAGGATATAGATGACACAGATATTTCTCATCAATGTACCTTTGCAAAAATAGATATCGACGGTGTACAAATGCTGAATTAATTCGAACACACCAGCATTATGCGAAAAGCTTTCCAATGTTCGTTCTGTCATCTGTTTCTATGTTTAAGATAACGCAATCCTTCTAACAGCTGTTTAATTGAATACTCGCATAGTTCCTCTTCCTTGATGGCTTCCAAGAAGATTTTCTGTTTCAGTTTTGATTCATATCATTACTTTTTCCATACAAAACCTGCCAAAGATTTAAAGAAATTGTAAATAATTTTTTAGTTGATCAAAAGCCAATTTATACAGTCAAACTTGAAGTAGTTTTCTTTGCAGTGAGACGACTTTTTCCTATTTGTGTCAGCACAACAATTTAAGACGAAGATTTTTCCTCAAAGCTTTCAGAAAGCGTTTTCTTCCTGAGCTAGTATTTATACTTATTTTTAGTAACTTGGACTATAAAAAAAAAAACTAAAAATTTTAAACTGAAATTTAATGCCAAATTATAGTGCAGCTCTTGAGGATAATGAGGTCGGTAAGGGAGGGGAGGCATGCCCTCCTCCCTCCGTACTCCTCCCCGCATCCCACATTTAGCGAAAATTTACGCTAGGGGAATTAAGGAGATTTTCTGCTATATTACCTGGTTATTTATCAAGGGGAGACTCCCATGCTAACTTAGCGGGAAAGTTTCCGCTACATATAAGGGGAAAACTTTTCGCTAAATATATCTTATTTTGTTTTTCCCAAGATTTAGCGGGTAATTTTTCCGCTAGCGGTGAAAGGGTTTTCCGCTATATTTAGGCAGGAATTTGTTTCCGCTATGTTTTGCATGTATGTTGTTCTGCTATATTTAGCCTCAGAAATATTACCGGCAATTTAGCAGGAAATTAACCTTAACCAAATTTAGCGAAAACTTCTCCTGCAAGAGCAGAAAAATTTCTAATTTTCAGATGTCATAAAATATTATAGGAAACTTCTAAATATGCAACGTCCGTAGGCGGTTTCAGTGTCGCTGTCGCCATCGCTATCGCCATTGGCGTAACCGCGCGTTGCATATTTAGAAGTTTCTATAATGACGTCACACATGACGTCACGAGGGTAGAATTTTTCTGCTAAATCTGCAGGAGAAGTTTTCGCTAAATTTGGTGGGGGCCAATTTCCTGCTAAATTTAGTGTAACATTTCTGAGCTAAATATAGCAGAACAGCTTCCATACAGCGAACATAGCGGAAACAAATTCCTGCTAAATATAGCGGAAAACATTTCACCGCTAGCGGGAAAAAATTACCCGCTAAATCTTGAGAAAAAATTTCGCCGTTATATTTAGCGAAAAAGCTCGCCATATGTAGCGGAAATACTTTCCGCCAAAGTTAGCATGGAAGTGTCCCCTCATAATTTACCGGTAAAATTAACCAGGTAACTATAGCAGAAAATCTTCCGCGCTAACTTTAGCGGAGAAAATTTCCCCACTAAATTTAGCGGGAAATTTAGCGTAAATTTTTCGCTAAATGGTAAGGGCACAGGATAGAGTATAGGAGGGCAGGCCGGAGGGGGAGGAGGGGCATACCCTCCCCTCCTTACCGACCTCTCATTATCCTCAAGAGCTGCACCTGTAATTTGGCATTAAAAAAAATTTCAGTTTAAAATGATTTTAGTTTTTTTTTTTTTTATAGTCCAAGTTATAAAATAAGTATAAATATAGCTCCAGGAAAAGCCTTTCTGAAAGCTTTGAGGGAAAAAATCTTCGTCTTAAATTGTTGTTAGCGCATTTCTATATAGGAAAAAGTCGTCTCACTGCAAAGAGATAAACACTAGCTTGACTGTAATAAGTGGCTTTTGATCAACTAAAATCATTTGCAATTTCTTTAAATCTTTGCAGGTTTTGGAGTACCGGACGAACAAGTTATGGAAAAAGTACGTGCGCGGATCAAACTGAAACCAGAAAAAATCCTTAACCCAGGTAAGTTCCATCAAAGACTTTTGCAAGGAGAAAGCGGTATGCGAATCGTTCAATTAAACTTAGCTGTTAGAAGGATTGCGCTACATCTTAAACACTAAAGCGCAAATGACAAGGGCAGAACATTTTTTTAAACTTTTCACATAATATTTGAATTATTGTTCGAATTAATTCGGCATTTTTATTTTCGTCCATTGTTCTCTGAAATTATCACCACTTTCACAAAGGAGTTACATTGTCAGCGGCGCTGCGTGTATGTATCCAAAGTGTACCCCTAGTGCCAGTAAGTTTGTGTAAAGCGACAAAGACATTCCAATTGAATATAGCTGCCCCATCACCTTTAAACACTCAGTTGATAGTAAGTGCTTGTCCTCCCATCCGTATCTTTGTTCCCGTTCCTAGTGCTTGGCGCTTTCGCATTTAAGAATAGTTGGAGAATGCGGCGTCGCGCTACACTTTCATATGGGCAAAAAGTGTGTAGGAGCTAGACCTGAAAAGAAGTAGGCCAATGTAAAGCGAGAGTTCTACGGTGTGGTCATCCTTGGCTAGATATATATACCTATTTGTGGTATTGCGTTTATAATAAATACAAAATGCCTAAAAACATGCTGTTCTGCTGGTGCCGTAATAGCGTTTCAGTGCATCATATGGGTTTTAGTATTTAAGTCATTAGATAAATATCACGCCGTTAGCTTTTTTCACCGTGACCTTGGAGATTGAAGCTAACGACAGCACGCTGGGATTCCTAATTTCTGCATGTATTTTGTCAACAAAGGCAACCGCGGGCGTTATTTTGTTTGCGACTCCAACACTAGAAGCTCGTTACATGACATGTAAGCGGCGTCTCGTGTAAGAATCATGGCATCGGGCCCGGGGAGGAGGGGGGGGGGCTTCGGCACCCCGGGATCCTCACCAGGGGGGGCGGGCACGAGCCCCGATGCCCCCCCGAAGTCTACGCCTTGCATCGGAGAGGGAAGTCTAATTCCCGAAAGTCAGTACGAGCTTCCATCGGATGGGTGAAAACTCTAATCTCCCTCCCGTGGCTTCCGCAACGCTAAGTCAAAGTCGAAAGATAAAGCTGTAACATGTACAACAATATCATCTGTTGGGCTAGTTGGTTACACATGATCAGAATTAGCGCAAACGACAAGAGAAGAGAAAGGTAGGACAGGACAGAGCGCTACTCACAACTGACGTTTTAATAGAAAAAGACAGTAAAGAAGTGAAGCATTTTTTAACAATAAAAGGAAGAGGAAACCCATCAAAAAATATACGACCGCGCCCTAGGTTGTCTTGATAAAAGAAGAAGAAAAACGCCAAAACCGTGACTACCTTTTGTCGCTGTACTAAAGGAAGAAGATATAAGAAAAAATCTCAGAAAATAAGCCAGAACATGCAGATGGTGAACCCTTCGTCGGACCTAATGTGAAACACAAGTTAAAATTCTATCTTAATGTACACTACACACTTCTTGCGGCGTATGGATCATTACTGGTGGAGTTCAAGGTAGTGTAGTTCTTTTGGTGAAAGGGTCACCGAAGGGGCGCTGACGCAGGTGTTCCCGCGCGCGATGATGGTTTGCGCCTCGAAAAGTTCTCTAGCTCGTTTGTCGCCGTAACGCCTCAGCACTTTGGTGTTGTTCAACAAAGGCGAGCAGTGACAGTCTCGTACATGCACGGCGAGGTGTCCTGCTGGTGACGACTTTAGTGCAAGGGCATGTTCTCTAAGACGTTCATTAACACATCGCCCAGTCTGTCCCACATATACTTTCCCGCATGTAAACGGTATCTCATAGATTACACCACAGCTGCAGTCCACGTATTTCTGTCGATGTTTTACTCCACATTGTGCATGTAGTATCTGCGTGTTGTTGATCTTCGGACAGAGCTTCTTCAACTTATCCGGTGCAGATAGCAAGACTTCAACATGGAACTTGGAGGCCACCTTCTTTAAATTATGCGAAATACGATGTATGTATGGCAGGACTGTTGGTCGTATATTTTTGATAGGTTTCCTCTTCCTTTTATTGTTAAAAAAAATGCTTCACTTCTTTACTGTCTTTTTCTATTAAAACGTCAGCTGTGAGTAGCGCTCTGTCCTGTCCTACCTTTCTCTCTCTTGTCGTTTGCGCTAATTCTGATCAAATATGTACAGAAAGGCAAGACACTCCTCGCGCGTTGGCCGCGACGTGACAGAAACGATGGGACGCTATTGGATGCGGAGGTGGCGGAGGGATACATAGATCCCTTTGAGGGGCATTTGCTGCTACCTTCTTAACTTGTAACTTACTATAGTTTGAAAAATAAAACGGACTTGTCCAGTCGGGAAAAAACTAACCCGGCCAGATGCAAGCTGACCACCCCAAACCTGATTAAAGAATTAGAGGAAAGCGAATATCATTTCCCAGTTTATTGTTTCTTTTTTATGTCGGCAGTACTCAAATAATTAAAAAGAACACATAAGAAACCACACCGAGTAAAGAAACATAGGATATTTAAATGTGTATATAAATTAAAACATAAAAACGTTTTGCTACGTATTATGAGATGTGGTTGTACAGATACCAGATGATGAAGTCGAATTCAAGGTCCTGCGGTACGTTTTTAGAATATTTTTTTTTTCGACAGAAGGCACACTTTCCCAACACCACCTGACACCCTTCCCCAGTCCCCGAATTTCACTGCACAAGCAGCCCTCCAAGAACAGGTGACACTCCCGAAAATTGGATAAACCACTGCCAGAACCTATGTGTTTTAAGCCCTTTCCACTGACACTCAAATAAGTGTATTTTAATATGCGATTTTATTCTACTCCAAAATGGTGTAAAATATTAAGAAAACAAAAACGTAGCACATATAACAAAACGTATCCTCCAAGATCAGATGGCCAAAAAATTTGAAAAAAAAACAAATTGATTTAAAAATAAAGAAAAAAAGTACACCCAAATCTCAGTGTTAAAAAACAAAAAGCATCACTGGCACTTTTTTTGCTAAGAGCATAAACATTTTTCTTGGCAATTACGACAAACAATAACACATTATATCTGAAAACAACACTGCAGCCATTAAATGTAGATGACACATGCAAGGAAAAAGAAAAAATTGCACATCACAGCACCTCACACATCTTCAAAGTCAGAGGACTTCTTCCGTTTCTCAGACCTCTGCACCTCCCTGTTCTTATCAACTAAGTAAGCACCCATTAAGGCTTTCGCAACATTGGTGTCTGCAGTTTCTTTGGGTCTTTCTTGGCGCGCTCCTTTTTGCCCTCCCTCCTCTCTCCTCCTTGAGACCCTCCTTCGGTACGAAGCAGCTGTAGGCCTCTGCAAGCAAGACAATTGCAGAACTGTTTTTTGTCATTGTTCAGATCGGAGGTTTCGACAAAAATGCTGAACCTCGGGTTGTCAGTTTCTTGCACATTTTAATACATTCTATATTCTAGTACTGGATAGAAGCAACAGATCAAAGTAACACGAAAAACAGTAATATATAGACCAAGGCCCAATGAAGCACAAATAGCCCCAAAGCAAACACTACCCATACCAAGGAGCACAATGTATTTAATAATAATAAGAAAATAATTATTCTAGCATCAATAATTTTAAATATTTTTTTATTAGTGACATTGAGAGCATCTACCGCCAGTACAAAGCAGGAATCAAATCTTGAACCAAGCAGTCTAGAGCTCGATGTCCTAAGTTACAAGGAGGTGACTGTACTTGAACATGAACGTGTCTTAAAGAGGATCTCCAATTCCTTTTCGTTACTCAGAAAACATTCCAGACCATTTTAGTGTCACCTAAGAATACCACACGTCAAAAAGACCACATGCCAAATGATATGATCAAACTCCATCTAACTCTCTATGAAACGGGCCCACAAATATTTCATATGAGCCATGTCGCCGAAATCTGCTGATTCTAGGGGGCAACAGGCGCGCCAATAAAAGCCCAGTATGGTGTTAGCACAGCCAACATTGAGCCACTATGTATTGTATTTCCTGGCATAATGGACACACTTATACGACGGGTACCAATATTTTGACTTTTTCGTCCTCGCATAATGAAGGAACCTCCAATTTTCGTCTCTACGAGTCTAGAATTACGTCCAATTTATCTAGCCACCAAGCAAATTTTATTTTGCCACCAACCAGTCAGGCTAAGCTAAGCCAAGCCAAGCCGCTCTCGTGATGACTGCAAGTGTGTAGTTGCGGTAGTTGCGAAAGTGATCAACCGTGAGACCGAGCGGCGCACACACTTGACGAAGAACTGCCGCCCCTAACATTCCTCACCTATCGGATGCATTGATGTCAACAAACACGCCGTCGGCTGTGGTTCGCCATCGGAGAGTGAAATCGTGAAAGTGGTTAGGCCTAAGGATGGTTGAGTTGTCCTCCGTGCTGAGTGAGCTTTGTAGGGCGCTTTTCGTTCGGCAAAAGAAACACCGAAAGCACCCTAAAAAGGCTCGCAATTTATAAAGCATGGTTACTGTGGCGCGCCCCTGAACAGCCGTGGGTACGCCTACATCAGTGGAGACGGGACACAGCACCTTGCCGTGTCATATTGGCACCTAATATGACATCTGCACGAAGAGTGTGTAAGTGCAAAAAAATTACCCCGTGTAATGAACTCCCCCCCCCCCCAAATGTGGGTCAATTGTTTAGGAAAAAGTGTATTCAATGTGCCATTAAATGCGGTGTATACATTCCCACGTTTTGTACGTTTTAATGCGAAAGCATTAACTGTCACATGGAGTGAGCCGACGTCGTCACCTTTCAAACCATGCGAAACGGCACCTTAATAAAATCACGCGCAAAGCCAGCCAACGGCACATTTTACACTTCGATCCCATTGGCTGGCCCGCGTCTACGAAGCTCCCATTGGCCGCTGCGCGTCAGTTTATGTGGTGTCATCTCGACTGTGTTATCACACTTGTGCTATCACTGATCACCGCCGCCCCACAAAGGAGTGGCCAACATGTTCCGGCTTTCCGCTCTCACCACTAACTACTACTACTACTGATCACCGCGTTCACTCGCCTCTTATCGGTTGTACAGCGCGTGGCTATACGATCGTTCTGCTGCGAACTACGTTGCTGTCTGTTCCTTCCTTGTGCCGTAAAGCACACGCCAGTTTGAACAACCGCTCACCTGATGGCGCTGCGTGTCCGCGAGGCAGCGGCTCCACCGTTCACGCTTAAGGTCAGTGCATTGTACGACGCAGATTAAAGAAGGAAGCGAAGAGCGGCGCGCGTGCTTTCGTATTCACAACTCACTAAGAAGTGCTTAGGTGTACCTGGAGCCTTTTTTTTTCTCAGGCAAATGTCAACGTGATAAGCACGAACTCGGATGCTCCCAAGGCTTCCGTGTCGTCTCGGAAGCATACTCTGCAGCATAAAGCCGCATACTCTGCGGCTTTATTTAGTAGGACACCATCTACTAGCGTTTACGAGCTATTGTTTCGAGAACACTTGAATTTGTTTGCGATAAAGCACAATCTAAGGCTCCAGCGACTAAGACATTGTGGAACGTTGAGTAGACGACAGGCGCGCTCGGAGGCCGCGCCGCGCCGTCTGGCCTTTCTCGCCTAGAGTATCAGGTGATCGTTAGTACCATGTGATTTCTGTCACGTGGTCGTGTCATCGCCGTCTTTACCAATGTTGCCCGTCGGAGGCTTTGTGTCGGGGTAGGCCTCGGCTCATGTGTGAAGCAAGATTGTGCAAACAATTACCACGTTTCGCAAAACAAAATATATGAAGCAGTTTATGAGTGCCTATTATTTTAGATTCAATCCTGATACCATAATGTTCAGAATTTAAGCGGAGTTGCAATGCCATTTAAGAATGATTATATTACAAGGTGACAATTTCATATTCTGTCACGACTTCCCTACAAGACAGATCATGACACAGATCACCGAATGTGATCTCACGACCTATATAAGGCGAAACTGAACGAAGCACTTTCTACCCAAACTACGTGATCCCTTTTGTTATTAGACACAGCGGGTGACCCAATTCAGTTTCATGAATTCCATATTGCAAACCAATGCAGAACCTCTGTGGGTTTTGGCACCGTGAAAGAGCCCTCCAAAAACTTTGCCTAATGTCGCAAGGCTACCATGACTGCAATACGTAGCACAGCATAGTAATATGTTATAATAGGAGCTGAATAAATTCATACTCGTCTTGATCGTTCTGATAGGCACGGAGATGCACAGAATTTGTTGTGGCTAAGCTGTGCTTAGCTGCATACATGGTACAGTCGGAGGCAATTTGACCTGCGACAGCGGAGCAGACGGCCACAGAGACGAATTGCCACATGCGGCTTTGTGCTCGCTTTTCCGCGTTAGGAAAGAGGCTATCAACACGCTCTATTTTTTTAGCATCAGGAGGGAGATAGAAAGTTTCCGTTGCGCTCGCCATTTTAGCTAAAGATATCGGATGAAGGTTGGCTGGCGTTATAACTAAGGTAGTATTTTGAATATAGATTGTATCAGGCGGTAAATTTTAAGCGTTTCTCTTCATTCAAACTTTAGAAAGCAGTCATTTTAACTGAGCGAAAAATGAAATGGCCCGAGAATCAGCAAAAATAAATGTGTGCTACTGTATCACGAACACACAATGAAATGAATACTCGCCCAACTCATGCTAAGAAATCCATGAAGGGTATGCGGGCAGTGTACCACAAGCTATTCATAAAAAAATCCATAAAGTAATGAAAGAACAACTACAGCAGTAAACAAGAAAGTTCTGTCGTCATCCAGCCTGATAATCAGAGTCAATTTATCACTCGGCCGCCTTCCAGCGTCCAATCTGCTTTCCCCTACCTGTGGGCAACATAATACAGTCAAAAACGATTATATTGAACTCTGCAAAAAAACCTTCTAACCAGTTCGATATAGCGTGGTAGTTCTATTAAACGTCTTAAGGAATCGGACAACGAACAAGCACGCCACATTTAGAAAAGTAGTTTACTCTCGAAAAAGGAGACTGTACGTCACGAGGGACCCTCACCGCAGCAATTCAGTGGCCGCTTCTGTGTTTTTCAAGGTCTCACCGGCTCACCCTCTCCCACCGCAAAAAAATGCTTTTTTTTTCTTCAGGGCGGTCGACGCGGCCGCCCAAAAGAAAAAAAGAAAAGAAAGCTTTCTCTGCAAGCTGGCTTTCTCACAATTCGATTCGCTCGTTTGGGGGAAAGCCAACTTGCATAGCTAAACTGCGCTCTTGGCAGTTCGATCTATCGTGAGTCGCTGCGATTTTCGTTCAATGTAACCGCATTTTTTGCTCTGCATTTTTATTGCAGCTACTAGTCCCTTCACAAATAGTTTGAATTAACTGGGTTCGTTAATATCGCGTTTGAGTGTAGATCGAACCTCGTGGCCTCGCTCCCAGTGTGCAAAGCGAGCGCTGCGCCCCATGCGGCATTTCTCATTGGTCTGCCTGTATTCACTGTGTCTCACCTCATAGTGCCTCTGACTGTACATGTGTGCTGCACAAGAAAAAATTAACAATAGGTTCATAGCAATATATAAAATCGTAGTATATTATAACTCACACTACCCACACATTATGTGCATAGATAAGCACAGCACAGCCACAACAAATCCTGTGCCCTTCCGCGTTGATCAGAAATTATTTCTTTATTAATAGCTAAGGAATGAAACTAGTTTGTAAATAAAAAGGGCACCTACCTGTAAAAGCGTCCTTTTTTACGGGTGTTAGGGGCTTCTCTCCCTGCACCCTCTTTGAGGAGACACCTGCAGGCTTGCCCCGACACGCTTCTATCGAAGAGCTCCGCGAGCTCCCATACTGATTGGCTGACCATACTGAGAAAGCGGCCAGGGGCGGCAGCCTTCTTCACGGCGTGTGTCAATGCTGCCTCTCGCATTTTGATGCCATGACCAAGATCAATGTGCAGTGAGTAACATTGTCAAGCAAATGCATAAAAGGGGGAGAAATACAGGCAACACAACTGGACTCTCCACTTTCATCTGCAATGATCCTGGATTGTTTTACTGAAATGTTGAATTTCACCTATATATATAAAAATATGACAAATAAAAGGGGCACTTCCTAGTGTTCTGTAATGGCTGATTTATGTCCCTAACTCAACCTATATTCTCTAAGCGTCCCAATAGTACAAAACTTAAATCATGTGCGGCTTATTTCACAATTCAAAAAGGTAATCAAAGACAGCGAATGTGGTTGAACCTAATCAAGAGGGAATAGGGTGGAACGGCGAAAGACAACCGTCACTCAATTGCGAGCGAGGGCTTCCGGCGAAGACGAGCAGGACTGGTCGGCTGCTTGTCCCCACGTGAAGCCATCGCTCGTGATTGTCTGATGAGCCCCGTTCGTTGTTCGCCTACATTCGTCCGGGTTCGGTTGCGCCATCTGTACGTCTAAAATTCACTATCTTTTATCACAATTTCATTAGTGAAATGAGCTGCACATGATTGTAACTTTAAATTTTGGGATGCTTGCAGCACATAGAATGAGTCAGGGCCATAAATAGGCCATCTTAGAAAGCTCCCCAGCGTCCCTTTAAGAGAAGGAATTTGAGCATTGGAATAGGCATTAAGAAAGGAGGTCCATTAATGTTGTAAACATCAAATACTAATAATAAGATTAAAAAAATGTTCCCTGTCTTTTAACATATATGAAATGGTATACGTACCCTTAAAGAACCATTTGACAATTTTTAAATTCAAAATCGGAAATTACGGAGGAAATATACTGTTGTGGACTGCCATATGTTGTACCAATATTTGCAGTCTCGGGCAGCCGCGCAATGTAAGAAAAAATTGTTTTGGCTTCACTTTATGACAAGACGTGGAAAATAAAACATGAAAGAGTTTGCCATCACCATACCTAACTACCTTCCTTTTCTGTGTTCAGAAATAGGCATCAATATGTCTCACCTGTGCCTTCTTTGCTAGCCTATACTAGCAAACCGGGCTAGCTTACTAACCCCTCGATATGTATTTTTTCACACTGCTAAACTGTATTTCGTAGGACACGGCTATCAGACAGCACTTTTGTCACCTCTCATTCGAATGTACACTTTTTCAAAGATGGTTCACCTTCTCGTCCAGTGGCATGATCACCAGCGTCTCTGAATCATCCCTCAGCTGTTTCAACTTATAATGTTCAAAACTGCGTGTAATGTGGAAACTTGTAAAATGACAGCCAATTATTCCATACAAACATATTATGTAGAAACATGCTGAGCTTTTCCTTGTACTCTTTATAAACTTTATCGTTGATCCATTATATCTGCCTGATCTTTCCAAATGCGCAGCTGTTTGTGTCCACTGTACCACCTGTGGAATCGGCGTTGGTAAACAACACGCTTGGCCATCGAGCCGCAAAAATAGTGGAACACGTCGATCCACTGTAGGCATTTTGAGATGGGTATACTAATCCCAACCAAGGAGGAGATCCCAACCAAGGAGGAGATCATTGCCAAGGGGAAGACTGGCCAGAACCTCCAGCTGGGCTACCGCC